>JADRCC010562751.1:0-11645 GCA_019843855.1 Hylomyscus alleni
TACAATGAAGCACATTCTACTGTAGTCACTGCATGTGTCTCTTTGATTTTATAACAATGAAGGATGGTATAAGAGAAATTAAAAACTACAGTCTACATTAGTCAGACCAGAATAGGATAACTATGAAATAGCATATCCAGATCATTTTAATTGACATAAAATTTTGTGAGAGAATTATTTAAATCTTCTATAGTTACTTCTTAGAACAATAAACTTCAAAGAAATATTGGCCTAATAAAACAAACTTTGAGCTCTACCGACTGGCAGGATGGTAAATGTACAGAAACTGAGGCTCTGTGATTATAGATTTGTATTTTTCTTGTCAATTAAATGATTTATCATAAGGAAATCACTATGCCTTTTTGTGACACCATTTTTCAGCTGCTGAAATTGAAAAATAAAAAAATTGCAAGATAATTCTGAATAACTAGTGTTTACATGAAGGAATGCTTAGCATTAGCCCAGACTCTCTATTCAGTTAATACCAACCCTCATCTAAAAGAACTTGAAATGTTTTCAGTAAAATAAACTTGTAATGAAATTTAGAATTTGAATTTTAGGAATGATCTGTCTGAAAAAAGAGCATGCATTATAAACACTGAGAAGAAACATAGAGACAAAGACAAAAAATGTGAAACAAAGTGAATGACCAACTAGCTTTAAGATAGTATTCAGAATTAATCAGAAGTGTATAAGGAAACATTAAATTTTTAGTACTACAAAGAAAAAGTCGGGCTAAATTAATATACTTATAAAATTAAAATAATTCTCTAATATGTTTTAGAAGCATATTTTTAAGAGTTTTTAAAAGTTCTTCAGCATAGCAATTTAAGGGATTTTTAAATAAGTTTTTTCCCACTGAAAACACATTTTTTCATACAATGTATTCTAATTACAGTTTCCTGTTTCAGATCCTCTGATAACCTTTCCTGTCTCCCCTGCCTTCTGAATCTGAGACAGATGGGATCCCAGTACTGAGAGAATTGATCACATACTCTTATCCCTAACACAGAAGCTATCTCCAATTCATAACTCTTTGCAATTGAAATATTAGCTCTCTCCAATGGAGTATCACTGAAGACATATTTCAGGTTTTTGGTGAGGGTAAGTAGAGGGCTGGATTTCTGTATTATCTCTCATCTTCTTCAGAGAAAAGATATTTTTAAAATGTGCTCAAATAGTTAATTTTTGAAACATGTTCATAATGTTTAGACAAGTGTACACTCTCTCCTAGTATGGAAGGTTTTGAAGAATTAATAAAAACCTTCATGAGGTTTCTTCTAAATGGGGCAGATAGGTAGGATAAATATGGCCTGAGGTAAAAATTCTATAACAAGAAGGAAGTATTTGGATTACAATTTGATCTAAGTTGTCCTATGATATGACAAGACATTGTAAATTTTCTTTTACACATCATATTCATGTCAAAATCCAGTACAGTTCTTTGTAAGTTTCATTAATATTTAGAATAACTTTAAAGCAGCAAAGACTGAGCACCTAATATAAACTATTTTGTTGGCACTAGAAGGTAGCTAGAAAATATTGTCAATATCTCTAAACTAACTGCCATGATTTTGTGGTTCATATTCTTTTATTATTAGATATACTCTTTATTTACATTTCAAATTTTATCCCCTTTCCACTCCGAACCCCCCCAAACTATCACCCCCACTGCTCACTAACCCACTCATTCCTGCTTCCTTGTCCTGGCACTCCCCTACACGGGGGCAAAGAGTCTTCACAGAGCCAAGGGCATCTCCTCTCATTGATGTCCCACAAGGCCACCTTCTGCTACATATGCAGCTGGAGCCATGAGTCCCTCTATGTGTGCTCTTTGGTTGGTGGTTTAGTCCCTGGGTGCTCTGGGGGTACTGGTTGGTTCATATTGTTGTTCCACTTTTGTATTTGTCAGGCACTGGCAGAGCCTCTAAGACAGCTATATCTGGCTCCGGTCAACAAGCACTTGTTGAAATCCACAATAGTGTCTTTGTTTGGTAACTGTATATGGGATGGATCCACAGGTGGGATAGTCACTGGATGATCTTTCCTTCAATTTCTGATCCACACTTTGTCTCTGTATCTCCTGCCATGGGTATTTTGATCCCCCTTCTAAGAAGGACTGAAGTATCCACACTAGGTCTTCCTTCTTGGGCTTCATGTGGTCTGTGAATTGTATCTCAGGTATTTCGAACTTCTGGGCTAATATCCTCTTATCAGTGAGTACATACCATCTGTGTTCTTTGGGATTGGATTACCTCACTCAGGATGATATTTTCTATGAACAAATTTTGTTATTTGTAGTATGAATTCATGCTTGTATTTAGAGGATTTTTGTTTTAGTTATAGAAAAGTCTCTAAGAATCTCACCTACATCTTATGATGAATATGCCTACATCTTAGTCACAAAATTTCAGCAACTGATGATCAAATGGGTGACTACTAGATAATTATATGAAAAAAGCATTATTTTATTCTTGAAATCTGCACATATTTTCCTAGATGAGGCATAAAGAATGTTTTAAAGATTATTCTTCATTTAGTTTACATAGGCATTCACATACTATAGAAGAAATTATGAGAAAACAATGTGCTTACTCTATAACAGTAGAAAAGGGAAAGTACATCTATCAAAATATCATGAATAAAAATTTTTATAAGTGAAAAAATTTGCACATTTTTCTATGTCTTTTATGAACTATTTTTTTTCTTTATTCCTTTCCTCTGTTTTATTCTCATGATGCTATATGTGCAAAATTGCTAGCACAGTTCTGTAGAAAAGGAAAGAATATGAGATCTATATGAATAAAATAATTTTAATATAAATAAATGAACCAGAAATAATGTGCTTTCAAAAATGTACAAAGAATTGAGTTCAATCTTATATGCCACAAAACAAATACATCACAAATATGAAGAGATGGTAAGTCAAGCAACTATTAGAATTCCTATTATTTGATCTGAAAATTTTTCAAAATCCTAAGTAAGGTTTTGGGAATGTTTTCCTTCAGTCACAGAATAAAATGAGTCTGTAATTAATGTGGCAGAAGAAAGTATCCACTGTACAGCCACAAAGCACACAAGACATCATTGTGTTTGATAAGGACTCCTAAGGAGTGATTAACTTCATTCTATAGATCAGCCTTGTAGCTCACAGAACCTAACTTATCACAAGAACAAATTTGAGAAAGATGACAAAGAACAGTTCCAGAAACTTTAGTCAGGACACAATATCTGAAACTTAATTTTTTAAATAATCTTTATTATTTTACAAATCTCCAGAAATGAAGGAACCACTGAGATACTTTAACTCATTCCAACAGCATATATTGATGATATAAACCCAAGAGGATTGGACTATATCATAGCAGGGTACTTGTAATTTCTCAGGTCTTCTTGAAATTTTGTAACTTTATTAATTCCTCCTATCATAACTCACGTAAAGCTCTATCCATCATCAAAAGAATAGCTGCTGGCATCAGTCTACTTACTGTGTGCCAGTTGTTTCACCCAGGAGATGGCATTGACCTGCTTTGAGTCCTCAGGGTATCACAATTTTTTTTAATGCTTTCAGTCTTTCTCTACTAAAGAAAGTAATGCTATTTCATTTACAATCTACCCTGTATTTCCATAGAGTCAACAAACTTGAGCATGATTTCCCTGTCTTAAAAAAAAAATCTTCATTTTCTTCCTTAACACATCACTTTCTTTTGGATTTCCTCCTTTACCTCAAAATCTCTGCTAGTGTCATGGAACCCATGAACAACTGATCACTTGTCCATTTCTCTCTTCCTGAAATGTGGATTTTGTTCTGTAATTGTGACCAAACTACTCTCCTGAAGCAATCATCTATCTCCAAGTTAAAAGTAAAATGGAATCTTATTTTGTTATTAGTTGCCTGTTTTCTAGTTCCATTCACAACAGCACCATTTTCCAAGTTGTGTTGTACTCTTCCCTCCTCCTCTTGGCCAGGTCCTACGACTAACCCCACGGCTGGGATCAGTAGATTCTCTCTTATTAATAGCTACATATAATTGCTGTCCTGAGCACACTAGAGAAACCTAATGGGGTAAGTACAAGACTTATGATGAGGTATCCAAGAAAGAAGATTAAATATTGTGCAGAAAAATTGAAGCATATATCTAATATCAGAAGGAGCCACAGACTAAAGACTTTGTCCCTTTTTCAATGTATGTTTGTCTTACCAGAGGATATCAAGATGAACACTAGACCACATATATTACATTTGGTTCTGCAAAATTAAATAAGGAATGGATTTGACAGTAATAAGCTTATACCCTTGCTTCTATTTTTTTTTTCTTGAAACAAATGCAGTTTGAAAGAATGTTTCTGACCTCTGGTGTATAATCCAGCCCTCAGATTTCTCTCCTGGAGGATTACCTACTATGTTGTCTAGCTAATACTCCAAAATAAATTACATAAAATTATATTTGGACACTTGGATTTAGCTGGAGGTATTTTCATAGGTGATGCAAAAACTTTGTCTGTCGTATGTTAGAGGAGCTATTGTCTAAAGACAATGTAGAATTTTAAATGTATATTAATTTCAAAATATATATGTATATGTATTTTTAAAAAACAGAATCAAATTTTAAATCTTTAATATTTTATATTATTTATGTCATATGTATTGGTGTTTTCTTTTCATTCATGTGCATGTTTTATGTAATCAGAGGCCATAAAAGGGCATTGGATCCTCTGAAAATACATTACAAGCTACCATGTATGTGCTGGAAATCAAACCCACATTCTCTGAAATTGCAGAACATGTTAAGTGATGAGTCATCCTTCAATACCCCCTCTGTATATAAAATTTTTAGATACAGCAAAATGTGACAAAGCCATGTCAACCTCATAATATTTTGGCATCTGAAATCCTAAGTGTCTGAGTAATTGAGCAATAGAGACCTTAAACCTCATTTATAACTTATTTTTTCTTTTATAGTTGTTTCTGAGCTATAGTCTCCTGGCATCTAACTCATGTAGAGTTTGGAAAGAGAAAGAGAAAAAGGAAGAAAGAAAGAAAGAAAAAAAGAAAGAAAGAAAGAAGGAAGGAAGGAAGGAAGGAAGGAAGGAAGGAAGGAAGGAAGGAAGGAAGGAAGGAAGGAAGGGAGAGGGGGGATGGAGAGAGGGAGGGAGGAATGAAGGATGGAAGGAACAAAGAAAGAAAGAAACAAATAAACAAACAAACAAAGATTAAGTAATATAAATACCAAACACGTAAAATGGGTCATATTTCAAAATGATGTGCTCCAATTCATTTCTTATCTACCACCACATTTAATTTATGCCTCAGAGGTGTGTAGAGTAATAAAAAGGCATTACTTTAAATTAAAAGAAACAAAATTTCTGTGGTATAAAGTATACCTTTTAAGAACATCATTCTAAATTATTTTTAAAATTTAGATACATATATCTTGATTGTAGAACCTAAATAGTGGCAGAAGAAACAAAAAAAAGTTGAACTCAAGAGCAGATGTTCAGTTTAAGACCATAAAGTTGAACAAAAGAAATGATCTTCGTAATGGTTTATTTGAATCACATGCAAAAAATATAGAATATGCTGATCATTCTTTTGATTCCTTATTGTCTCAGACATAAATACACCCAATGGTCTAGGATGGCTCTTTGAAATAAATGTTTTACTGTAAAAGCTTGCTCATGGGAAAAATAAAGAGGGGTCTAAGTGGTTACTCTAGGAGCTTAATATACCCTTCTATTAATTTATGTAATCTATGGTGACAGATTGCTGAGTTTTCTAGCTGTATGAATTGTTATCTAGTGTTCTCACCTCTGGCCTCTACGTCAAATGAGTCAAGTAAGGCAAACCTTGTGAAGGATCTTCAGCAGCTTACCAAAGGCATACCTTGCAAGGGAACAATATTCTTGCTGATGTTAAAGCTGCCTTAATCTGTCTCCAAAGGTTCACTTAGTTTCAATCAGAGTAGAAATTTCTCAGTTTCTGTCTTTCCTCTCTACTCCATACTTTACAAAATTAGCAAAATTGTCTTCCTGTTCAGTCACAAGAAAAACTTCCTTCCAGGATGTCGACTTATTCTCGTATTTCATATTTACTTCTCACTCCCCAGTATACCTCTCCTAAGTGTCTTCTCTCCTCTATTTATTAAGAAATTGCTTTCATGAGTTTTTATCATAACAAGTAAAGTTTAATGTCCCTTTTAATATTTCCCTATACAACCAGAATACCGATTGTTTCAGAGTAGAAATTTTTCAACTGGGAAGATGTCTTCAGTTTTCTATTCTTGTGCTAGCTAATACTGTGCCTGCTTTTGAAGGAAGCATTTGATTTTGGTTACCATTCTAGGGAAGTTGGGGAAGAAACTCAAGGCAAGAACTTGGAGGGAGGTACTGAGTCATAGATCATGGTGGATTGCCACTTTGCTTCTGGCTTGCTCTCCACAGATCATGGAGGCTGCCTTACCTACCCATGACCATTTGCCAAGGGATGATACCACTCACAATGCACTGGCCCTACTCACAATCAAGAAAATGTGCCACAAGCCTGTCTACATGCAGATCTGGTGGGGACATTTTCTAAATTGAGGTTTACACCTCCAATATGATTCTAGCTGGTGTCAAATTGTCATAAAGATAGCCAGCACAGATGGTAATTAAAATTCAGCATGTTCTGACCCTCTGCTAATATTAAGTGCTTTGATTTTAATTATTTTATGCCTCTAATTTTATTCTTACATCACAGCTTATACACACACACACACACACACACACACACACACACACACACATTATTCCCAATGTTCATATCAGAATATCTTAAGGCAAGAAGATTGTATTTCTTGTTGTGGATTTTATAATTAGCTGCATATCAATCACACTTCCCTAGAAAATTTAAAGTATATTTTAAATTATATTTTTAAAAGATTTATTTTATTTTATTATGCATATATACATATATGAATTGTGTTTGTACACAGGAGTCCAGGAGCCCATGGAAGCCTAAAGAGGGTTTCAGATTTCCTGTAGGTAGAGATTCAGATTCCTATGAGCCTCCCAATGTGGGTGACGGGAACTGAACTCAGGTTTTCTTCAAAAGCAGCATATACTCTTAACGCTATCTCTACAGTACCATCTCACAATTCTTTATGCCTCTATATCAATATTTAAAAATAGTATCCAAAAATCTACTTCATCATCTTTGCTTTCTAATTATTTTTATAAGATCCTAGGCCTCAAAATTAAAATAAAAATTTGATATTTAGTAATAATTTTAAACATTTAAAAATAGGATAAGTAAATTTTACAATATAATTACTCTTTTACCTAAGAAAATTAATCTATAGTTTTATATATAATACATAAGTGAATCCAAAAAATAGGACAAATTATGACAAAGTGACACAAATTTTGCCTACCTGTGAACAATGCAAATGAGTTTTCTCTCTCAATACAATATTATTCTCCATATTAAAGAATTAAATCTTTCTTGGGTACTTTTGAAGTAAAAGAAAATGAACCAATTCTGTTTTATCCAACAGAGAAAGAACTCAATATGTATTGTAACCTGACTTGTATCCTACTTGTAAAGCACTGGAAATTATTATTTTAAATTATGATGTTAGATTAGATTTTCTGCAGCTTAATATATTGTAATGTAATATAATTGCTAAATGCAAATGAGCTACTGTATGGCTTTTTCATAGAGTTGTTCATGAAAGCCAAGCATTTTACATATTACAGTGAAGTGCGTGTTATTATGAAACAAATTATAATGAAGCATAATTTAGTATGAGGACAAGATACTGTTAATGAGTGACAGTATAGTAGTGTAGGTATACAGGAAATCTGCTATCCAATAAAAGACTCAACTCTCAAGTACACTAAATGTGCCAGCAATGATAGCATTTTACTCTTAAGGATTTCCTGCTCACATCGCATCACTGAATGTTATTTTAGTTTCCAAACACCATGCAGTATTCTTTGCCAAAAGTGGGAGGGCTCATCAGATAACACCTCAGGGACATGTGGAGAATAAATTTTGCCTCTCAACTTTTAGGATACAAAGCTTCTATTTCAACCATCCAGTAATTAATTCATAAGAAAACTTACTTTTTCAACTATAGCTAAGTGTGTAGAGCCAGTAGTCATTCCTCTTCGCTTCCTCAGAATCTTAGTAGACAGTAAACATGGAATCAACCTAAATCTATGTTTTAAAAGCATATGAGGTAGAGGATTAATTTAATTTTCAAATGTATTGTTTTCCTTCCCTCAAAGGTGAAAAAAAATCTAAGATGACACATAAATATAAAGATCTCCAAATTGTCTTAAATGTGATTTAATGTATAAGAATTAGGGATAAAAATAGAAGAACTCACACACACACACACACACACACATCACTGACACTCCTACCTCAACCACCATCATCACCATGCATATTGGAATCTAGGAAAATGCTTTTGTTTATGATTGTCAGGTTCTGATAACTCAAACCATTCTTTGGAATGGTGAGGAGAAAGATAGGATTTTCATACAATCACTTTGATGTGTGTAAGACCATTCCTGATCTATAGGTAGATTTATGGGGGAGGATTCAGGAGAAGATAAAATGACAGAAATCAGTACTGAGGATCCATAAATGGCCTACCACCACAAAGCACAATGCCTCAAAGATGTACTTCTTATAGTTTTTAATCTTAGTATTCATTAATAAAGCACTATTTAAAAAAATAAGTGGAGAAAGCAGAGGCAGCAATGGGTTTGTTGTAGTGCAGAAGAAGTCAGCTCAAAAGCAATTCATTATTAATGTCCGAATATTCTTGCTAAACAGTTCTGATTATTTCACAAGAAAGAGGTCAAGGTGGTAGAGAAAGGGATTTAATCAAATAAACTCTCAATCTCTCTCCAAATAGCATTTTCATCCAGCTGCATGTAAATTCATCAGATGACTGGCCTCCTATCGCACAGGCAAGGTTAATATACAATGACTGTTAAAACTTCTATGACGTACCTCTTGAGTAAAGACTTAAAGGGGTGAATCATACAAGCAAACCCTGAATTAGATGTTTTATTTTGTTGATAAAATACATGGATTTTTCCACTGTTATAAACAATAGAAACAAACACAAACAAGCCAAATTTCTTCCATCTTAGAATTTGTGACTGATTTTTTTTTAAAGTGGTCTTGTGACTATAGGTTTCATGTATTAGACATTTTAGAAGTACCCACCATTAAGCTCAAGAATCGGAAACATGTCTACTCCAAGTGTAATTAGTTTAAAACTTTTATTGTTTTAAAATCAGATGAAAAGAAAATGCTCTATGCTAATTTTAAAAACACTGTGTTGCTTTACGATCATATTTATGCAAGATTATAAAAATTCATCACAGATTTATCCACAGGTAATATTACTGGTAAGCAGTGTAAAAGCGCAATAATTTATTATTCAGAAGGTAAGGATAATATCAATTTTCTTTGCAAAATCCAAATATAAGTCAGTGAGAGCAGATTTGCACGGAGTTTCATAAATACAGAAAACACACAGTCCTAGCAATACTTTGCGAATATAGTTTTGTCTGCTTTATTATTTATAAAAAGTTTTGTAGTTATATAAGTTGTGTAATTAAAATTATATTCTAAAATATAACAATTATTCTTGGAACATGAAAAAGGTTATCTCCTTTTTTCAAAATGTAGACGTCTATCATATAGAATTATTTCTAGAAATTAAAAAATCCAAAGCAATTTTTGTCTTTAATAACATTTACACAATTTATTTTCAGTGGTAAATAGTATAAATGGAATTTCAGATGAAACCAGAGTCACAACTATGGATGCAGGAATTAATAGCTTCACCCTTTGAAAGATCATCTTCTGTAATTTTTAATTTATAATTTCAAAATCTGTATAAGAACATTTAGTATCATAAAAATGTTTGATTCAGTGTATCCTAAATTCATTAATCCATGTACTACACTTCTCTCGTGTTAACATTTATAAATATCTTTCATAGGATGCATATTTTTATCTTAAATGAATCATGCAGCAGTTAATAAAGCTTCAGAGAAACTAAAGTGCTTTTTTTTTTTTTTTTCTAATCTCTGGCATTCTTTGCCCTCTTAGCTCTCAGCACGTTTCTTGAATCTTAGATACCATTTTACATGAAGACAATTTCTAAAAAGCAAAATATAACTGTCTAATTAAGGGCTATGTGATTGGCTAGTTCGTGGTCTCTGCGACAGTTGTGACAAATACACATATTGGCACAGCCCTAACCTCACTTCACAGTTTGCAACACAAAGATGGTATTTTCAGAGATGTGGAGAGCGCCCTGATGCAAAGCTTCACCTTGGCTGCTGCTATTCCATTTAATTTTTTATTAACTGCCTGAACATATGCCATTCTAGAAGAGGGTAATAGTTACAAAATGTCAGCAGAAACATTTAAACTGCTAAAATGTAAATGATTTTATAAATTTGTAATGAAAGGTAATTGTCATGTGGGAAAAGTAACAGAGAAACAGCTATGTGTAAATGTAAAAGTGGTTAAAAATACATCTTATTGGTTGTAGGTAGGAAAAGCTAAGTGTATTTTAATGAGTACTGTAAGTAGTATTTAAATAAAATTAGATTCATAAGCAGAAAATGTGAATTCTATAATATTTTATTTTCTAACATTAGAAAAGTTCATAATAATGACAAGAATTCATAGGACTTTAGTGTGCTAAATTCTATAAACAGTAGGACATCGAGATGCTTCATCTCATTAAAAGAACAAATAAATCAAAGAACTGTAATATAAATACAAAGTCCAGTGTCAGGATGGTAGCTTTAAAAGCACAAGATTCAAATGTGATTAGTTTATTGCTTGAATTTTCACTATGATTTTTTAAAAAAAATTAGTGATTAATCCCTTTAGCAACACAGTGCTGGGTCAGCGCTCTTAGATATGTCAGGAGCAAGAGCGGCCAAGGCATGCAGCGTTTCCCTAGCCACCACGCAGCAAGCACCTTCCAGTTAGGTTTGCGGGCAACCGTCTTTAAATGCTTGAGCCGCTTTGCTTGGCCATGACAAGATTTGCAATTCTCTACGTTTATTTACACACCATCACCCCAACTAGACATCACATAGAAGTGGCATGGTCACAGCTGACCCCAGGGTAGTCCCTGTCTCTGCCGATCCAATTTCATCCTGCTCTGCAATTGAACGGCTTCCACTGAGGAGGACGCATACATAGGACTCCGTGCCACAATAAAATTAGCAGTAGCTTGTCACAGGGCATTTTCCTGCTTTACAGTGACAGACCCCGGACAAATAGGTCTGCTTTCCAGAAATCCACAGAGGCCTGGCTCCCTTGAAATGTATATGAGCCCAGCATGCTTATGCTACAGTGGTCTATATGGTAAACCGGTTATTTGAGAGTTAGAGAACAGTGTTAAAGCTGTAGCCTAGCTAGTGTTTTCCGGCTCCTCTTCACAGTTTTCAGGGACTTTAATTACATTTGAATAGACTACTTATTTTGGGTTTGTTGAAAGAGAGCGTCTGTTAAGGAGTGGTAACTGAGATAAATTTATTCTTACTTCATGGAAAAGACTTGCTGTTCTGATCTACAGTATTTTGAAAGCAAAACTTTAAAGACTATTTTTTTT
>JADRCC010562752.1:0-16647 GCA_019843855.1 Hylomyscus alleni
GGTCTGCTCTAGGCATCCTAAGATTAATTTCTCAAACTCCATGGAGGAGGTATGGCTAGAATCTTGTTTTATAAATGAAGGAACTGATTTCCAGAGCTCTTAGGAGTATTCTTCATGTCTCCACTAGAACAGACTGGCTCTGTCTTTTACACTCTGAACCAGTCTACCTCTGGGCTTATTCTTCCGATAGGCAACTTTTTAAAGATTTCACCCCTAGCTTTAGAGTGATTAAGCTTTAAGAGAGTGGTTTATTAATGCATAGGAAGATGCATATGTGAATACTATCCCCTATGTTTAAGAGAAAGCTGCGCTGGCAGTCAGCCTAGCTTGAAAGTGCTATTTGTGTGACAGGAATCCTCAATGAGCTGGACCACTCCCATGGCATTTTGCAGAATCGTCTGTATATAGTTTTGATCTGAGTTTGGTTCCAGGAGCATAAATATCTGTGAGAAATCCTATGAGATAACTCCACTAAGGCAGCAACAAAAACTCAGGTTTCAATCGACTTTTTATGCAAATGAGAAAAGGATGAACCAAGAAGCAAATACCTGAAAATTTATAAGATGCTATCCTTCAATAATTATGCAATATTCATGGACGTGTGCTTAGGTAGTGTGCTAAGTTCTGGACTTCACATTTGCATTCTCCTCAGCTAAAAATGTGGAGAGAAGATGCCAACAACCAGAGCACAGAGACAATTATGGGATGAGGTACTTTCAGATCTTTCTTCACAATGCGTACATGAAATTAAAATTCCCAGACCACCGGAGTTCATTCATTGCTGGGAAGAAAATTCACAACTTGGATGGCTAACTTATTATTCTAGGAGAAAGTAAAAGTCAAACAGTGTTGATTAATGTTTTGTGTGTGTGTGTCTGTTTTTCTTATGCGACTTACACCTCCTCAAAAGACTATTCCATTTTGCTTTTGCACTTCTCTAGGTTACCACAGCTCCAAGTTATTAGTATAAACAATTATAAACCATCTAGAATCTTCTAATACAAATGCCACTATTCCTGTGAGGGCTGTTGACTGCATACCCTCAGAAGGTAAACTTTATTGGGGGGAGGCGATAAAGGCAGTGTGAGTACAAATAAACAACCGTCACATCTCTGTGCATATGATAAATATTCCATTTCTGCATTAGTGAAATAGCTGTCCCCCAAACACATGGAAGCCTAGGTCACAGAGCTGCAGGAAAAATCTGACAGTCTCATGGTAGCCCAGTGCTTTTCAGGAAAAATGAATATGCCAAAGAATGACAACTACTTTTTAATGGGGAAGAAATACATCTAAAATCAAAGAGATACTAAGACGAGGCATTCAGAGATTCTTCAGGCTGTGTATTCCAGATTCAGGCTCTTTAAACCAGCCTTAGTAAATCTCCGTGAAAATATCACTTTTGCTTTGGCTCTGTGTGTGCCTGAATGCTTTTAGTTCCCCATTCCTCATTAGTGGCAGTGGAGAGGACTTTTAATAAAGGAGGCTGTGAGGCATGGTTGCAATGTGCAGGTGGCCTGTACATTGGCCCCTTTGCTCCTGGGGGGAAATGTAAGAATAGTTCTTGCCCAGATTCACCCTTGAAATTGATTCAATACTAAATTCTAAAGACTTGCCAGGCTTTTTAAGGCTCAAAATGAGTCATCTTCATGAGAACTGCAATTCCATTCAGTGGCAGATGCCTGAGGGGACTGACAGCTTATTGGGTACATATTCACTCACATGCTCTAACATATAGAGTTATTTCTAGATGGAGTCTTGTTGTACACTCAATATTTCTATCTTGCCAACATTTAAATGTTAAATTTTAAGTCTCAACATATGATCTGAGGACACAATCTTTGGGAGGAGATTGAGATTAATCCTTAGGAATGGGATTAGTATCCATACAAAAAAAAAAAAAAAAAACAAAACAAAAAAAAACTGCAGCGATCTGTTTTTCCCTTCCAGCAGGTTAGGACACAGAAAGATTCTACAGAAGAATAACATTAAGTTTAGTGATGATTTGACCCTGAACTTCCCATTTTTCAGAATTGTGAGAAATATGTTTCTATTGTTTATCAATTATCCAACCCATGGTATTCTATTCTAGCAGCCTGAATGAATTCAAAGCCTTCCTAGATAGCTTTTCATTTTCCTTTGGGTTATAATGTTGTACCAAAGTCTGTGATACTTCCAGAAAGGTCTGTGAACTTTTCACACATATTTGACTAAATTGAGTATTACAGAATTGAAAAAAAAAAGTTTATACCTATAGATTTGTACTGCTCTCAATCTTGTTCCAGGGAATCAACAGTACAGATATTTATAAGTGGTCAAAATACTTAGAACAGGTAGTCATGAATGCTCAGCCCTCCATGGGACATCTTTATCAACCTCCTTCCAGTGCACAGGGAATGTTATGGAAGCAGTGGCCGAAAGAATGCAAGAGTTGGAAGATGGAGAAAGTTCCCTGAAATGACATGAACTCATAGTAATTGTGGATGCCCACACAAGACTGGCACGAGATCATGCCATCCTAAGTTTCACCATGGACAGACAGGGAAGAAGCTCATGAGGTCCTGTCCCTCACTGAGGAAGTCATAGTAGTTTATAGCAACTAGGAGTGAGAACTATTCTTTTGAGATGTTTATGGCCACTGGTAGGCAGTAGATGGCTCCACCCTCCTGCATATGGGGATCAATTTAATGGGCTATGTGTGAGAGAGAGAGAGAGAGAGAGAGAGAGAGAGAGAGAGAGAGAGAGAGAAAGTTGGGAGAGGAATATATTGGGTGTCATCCAGGGAAAGTTAGAAGGGAAAATGAGGAGTGGATGTGACTGTATTTCATTGTACACTTGTATGAAATACTCAAAGAATAATTTTTAAGGTAAATAAATAAGTGCTCTTAAAAAAACATAAATAAAAGTGATTGATGCTTTTGGACCATTGGCGTAATACTTCTAATTGAGAACTTACTGCTTCATGTACTGTTTTAAGCATATATATCTGGGTCATATAACAATTCTGACTTATATGATATTAAGTTATATAGTTTTATATATTATATATTTTATATATTACATAGTATTTGAGCTGAAATTAGAACCATCTTATTTAGCAGAGAACTGTACTTTTTGCAAACATTATAATGTCTAAAATCTCATAGCTAGCAAATAGTGGAGATGAAGTTTGAGTGTTGGTTGATCTATTATAAGCCTGCGAATTCAGCTGCTAAGAAATGGGAAATCTGATCCACAGCATAGACCAACTATAATCATCTGACTTGTTGGCTAGCTGAGGCTTGTAAGGCTGAGGCTAAGGCCCATCCCAGATCAGAAGGATTCTGTCAATCAGGACAGGGCTAGTGGCTGCTCATGTGCAAGGCTTTGCCATCTTTATTTTTTTCAATTTCATGCTATTTATCTCCAATTTCAATTTTAATTTTCTAAAAGAATCATGTATACAGAAAGGTAATGTAGTCAAGTAGAAGTCCAGTCTCCTGACTTCCGGTGGTACTTCAGCCTCTACCTTCTATACAACTGGGACTATAGGAGCATGCCACCATACTCAGCTCTCTAGTCTCCGTTCATTGGACCATCTCCGAGCCAATATTTGACAGATGTGGCTGGGCCATGGCACACATGAATTCAAAGGGGCCAGCATTGTATTTATAATGCTGGCACAAGACCAAGCCAGTCAAAACTGCAGCATGGCTGGGGGATGGCTTCACAAAGTCCCACCTCTGAAGTCCCACTTCTGTTTGGAATCCTGTTTGCAGCTGGTTGCTGCTATGGGAAGGAGCATCAGTTTTTTACATAGATGTGGACCCTGTGATTCCCTGCTCCTATAGATGTGCATGATCCTATATCTATGCACATATAGACAGTACTAAGTTGGGAGGAAAAAGTGGTGGTGAGCATAAAGAAAGATTGGAAAGTAGGAAATGGGCACGGATTTGATCAAAACACATTATATGAACATATAACATTCTTAAGTAATAAAAGGATATTAAAACTGTATATAGAATGTTTAATTTATTTATTCATTTTACATCTCATTCATTGCCTCCTCCTAGTCACCTCTTCCCAGAATCCTCTTCTTTCTTTCTTTCTTTCTTTCTTTCTTTCTTTCTTTCTTTCTTTCTTTCTTTCTTTCTTTCTTTCTTTTCGGTTTTTCGAGACAGGGTTTCTCTGTGTAGCTCTGGCTGTCCTGGAACTAACTCTGTAGATCAGGCTGGCCTTGAACTCAGAAATCCTTCTGCCTCTGCCTCCCAAGTGCTGGGATTAAAGGCGTGCGCCACCACCACCACCCGGCCAAGAATCCTCTTCTTTATTCCCTCTCCCCTTCTCCTTTGAGAGGATGGGTCCCCTCTTGGGTATCCCCACCCTGGCAGGTGAAGTCTCTGTGGAGTTACATGTATCTTCTCCCACTGATGCCAGAGAAGGCAGCTCAGCAAGAAGAACATATCCCATTTTAAATAATAATACCAATTAATTATTTAAAATTATCATGTGCATTTTATTTTATATTGTTGAACATTGTCATCTCATTATCCATCTACCAGAGTTGAAAATAGACATACAATAGGATAATTGATATTTACATTAAGATAACTGATATTTACATTAGGGTAATTGATGTTTACATCAGGCTCTAGCTTTTTACCCTTCAGCTCACTCCTATGATGGCACCAAAATTTGGAGAGCCATTTCACACTAGTCATGTCATAAGAAACACAATAAAAAAACCAAAACTTTTTCTTACATAAGAAATGGAAAACTGTTATTGTATATTAAAAGATAAAGGCTTACAAATGGAAATGCAATAATATAATAAATCTAGTAAACTATATCTTTAATGTTAATTAAGGCCACTGTCACTTTATGTTTTGAACACAAAGTGTCTGACTTTATAGGGGTAATCATCACTTCTCAGCAGTGAGGGAGGCAGGTTCCTAGTCCTAGTCTATGTTGACAGAGAGAACAGCACCTGAGGTATGCATAAACTATTTCTAACTTTAGTACTGAAAAGCTTTAGCTTAAACTTCTGTTGAGAGCAAGAACATTGATGAATATGGAAATATAAAGGTACGCCATATAGGTTTCTATTTAGACAAGATAAACAAAAGCATGTGTGGCAGTGAAACCACTCTGAATCACAGATGGAGAAAGACAGAGGAATAACAAAAAGGCCATCAGACTCGCAGGATGCTAAGAAACGGGAAATCTGCTTCCATTTATGTACTCTTTTATGCCAGACATTCATTTCATTCCCTCACAATGAACTAGCAAGAAAAATATCCAATTAACAATAAATTTTCTGGGTAAATCTAAAATCCTTCAAAAGGGTACTTACTCTCTAAGACATATCAAGACACTTGAAGAAAACTTTATGAAATAATATATGTCTATATGATTATACACATGTGTTTCATATTTTATTTCAAATTTAAGTGGCAGAATGTGCTGTCATTTCTTTTAAAGGAAATAAATTTGAAGTTTTGACCGCCACTAATCCAATGATAATTATTTAACTATCTTTATACAACAACATATGTTTGCCTTGGCATTTCTCCAGCCCTTAAATTCTGGAGCCTAACATTTGCCTTTATTAGTTAGTGTAATATTCATTTCTGGTCTTCAGTGAAGGGGCTTGAGTTTGTTTCCTGCTATCCCTTAGTCCTTTCACAGCTTTTTTTTATGAGGTTCAGGCAGTACTGGGGAGAGGAAACAATTGGAGAAGTGCCTAAGTGGTACTTTCTCTCAATAAAGACACTGTGTTCATGTTTAGCTTCTAATGTGACATAATGAATTATGAACTAAGGGTAATTGGAAAATTTGTGCCTCCCCCCAGAGCTGAACAGCAGTTGAATGTATGAAAGCAAACAATAGGTCAGTTAGAAGACTTGATCAATATTTTTATTGCTCTTTAATGAAAGGAAATAACACTGATAGATTTTCTCTGGGTTTGTTGATGAGTGTGTATTAGTAGACAATAAGTAGGGTTTTAATTGATCACACTCAAATTAAATTTTTAGTAACAAATCAGACTCTCATGCAATTTTTTTTCTAGAAATTTCCACTATTTTTAAAAGCCCATTCATCTCTCATAATTAACATGTAAATACTATGTACAAAGCATATATTTTCTCCTTTTTTAACTAGATATTTTCTTTATTTACATTTCCTGGTCCCCCCAACCTCCATCCCATCCCCTCTCCCCCTCCCACCGCCCACCCATCCATATACTCCTGTGTCCCCACCCTGGAATTCCCTTACACCTGGCCATCATCTAGTCTTCAAAGGACCAACGGCCTCTCCTTTCATTGATGTCCCACAAGGCCATCCTCTGCTCCATATGGCACTGGAACCATGGGTCCCTTCATGTGTACTCTTGATTGGTGGTTTAGTCCCTGGGAGCTCTGTGGGGGCCTGGTTGGTTGATATTGTTGTTCTTCTTAAGGGGTTGCAAACTCGTTCTCTTCCTTCAGTCTTTTCTCTAACTCCTCCATTGGGGACCCCATACTCAGTCCAATGGTTGGCTGTGAGCAGTGGATTCTGTACATGTCAGGGTCTAGCAGAGCCTCCCAGGAGAGAGCTATATCAGGCTTCTGTCAGCAAGCACTTTTTGGCATCCTCAATAGTGTCTGCGTTTGGTGACTGTATATGGAATGGATCTGGAACACTACTCCATTGTTGGTGGGATTGCAAGGTGGTATAACCACTCTGGAAATCAGTCTGGTGGTTCCTCAAAGCATATATTTTTCATATATTACCTCATTCTCACTTCTCAGAAATACTGCAGGATGTTACTTGCATTTGCAAATTAGATCATTGATGTAGAGTCACCAAGACAATTTGTCCATTATGATATAGTGAATGTAAAGGAAATTTAGATAAATTTCATTTAAAAATGAAATTAAATTTAAAGCAAATTTAGCAGATTTGTTTGCTTATTATCTAGAAGTTCATGTTATTTCTGCAAGCCCACACTGTTTCCTAGCAGGAATGTCAGGTTGTTTTGTTGCACACCTTGTTTGAATGGAGAAGAGAGAGGAAAAATGAAGAGGATGGCAAGAAAAGGTCCCTGTAAGCTGTGTGAAGGAATAGTTTGAACCCTTCCAGAAGGGCCTTGGGGCTGATATTCTGCCTTCTTGGAAGAGCAAAACCTCTGACCATTTAGTTAGTGAAGGGCCAAAAAGTCAATTTTGGCACCTTCAAGTCAAGTCAAAGGATTTAGCTCATGTGGCCCGAAAGCCTTCTGAGACCCAGTTTCACCCTTTGTTTTTTAGTAGCTTCTCCGCCAAAACAACAGCAGTTGGAAGTTTTCTGCTCTCTGCTTGGAGAGTATCCTCATTTGGTTCAGAGGCTGATTTTAGGTATCCAAGCAACATGTATCACATTAGAGAGTTTGAGGTTTAGTCAATAAAATTGACTGGGAGATAACTCAAAAGCCATGATTCCTCATTCCATGCATCATGGACTGGGCAGGTACTGTCTCATCCTGTATTTGATCTTGGGTATCTCTAAACATTTTAACTCTTCTTTCCTTCATGAAAATTTAAATACCAGCCTGCATTATGTTCAGTGGACAAAAGGGTTCCTGTGGTAATCAGCTCCCGAAGTATGAGGGTTTTGTATGAGAAGCATTTAATGATGATTACACCAGAGGTCAGAGTCTTGTCGCTTCCTGCTCTTCATCCTGGAATGTTGTTCATTAAGATGTTGGTGCGTGTTTCCTTCCTCTTCATGAATATACTGCACACTATTATCTCAGTCAGTGGAAATCTCTTCTGTAAACAGGAAATGAAATGTACTTCAAAGGCTGATGTGTGAGAAATTTCTGGGAATGTGAGAAACATTTCAGAGTTCTGAAAAGGCGCAGGGATACAGGGACACACAAAGCAGAGTACTGTGCTTCCTGCATGCTAGGATTTGTTCTAAGAATTTTACTTGCATTCAATCAATTCCTCTAACAATCTTGTCTTCCTCTCATTTTGCAGATTGGATTGTAAGGTACATAAATGCTAAGTATCTTACTTTATTTGGGTTACATAGCTAAGAAACAATAAAGTGGTGGTGCTAATGCTGAAGAATCTGAATGAATCACCCAAGAATTTTTATGGAAGAAAAGATGTCCCAAGATAAGAAAAACTATTCTAACAACAACAAAACTGTATAGATATCAGCACACGAGAGCTAGTGTTAATAAATAGCATGGGAAGTAGAACAAAACAATCACACAGATCCAAGGGGACCCGAATATTATAATAAACCCATGCAGGTCTACCAACATGGTTTTTGACATGGTTGTCAAAACTGTTCATCAGAGAACAGATAGCCTCTTCAACAAATGGGGCTTGATGACCACAGGTAGCAGAATGAAACTAGATTACTATCTCTTATCCTATACAAAAATCAACTCCAAAGATGTCAAAGACCTTTGCATAAGACATGAAACTTGGAAGTTGAAAGGAAAGGTTACAAAACCACTTCATGATACAAGCACAGGCAAGGGCTTGTTCAATAGGACATCAGGAGTTCAAAAAATAAAGACAGCAGTCAACAAGTGGGTCATCATTAAAATAAAATGCCTACATACAACAAGAAAATATTTAAGAAAGTGGAGAGATTGACTAAAGAGAGTCTATGGAATGCAGAAAAAAACTGAGAATGAAGACCAGCTGACAGAGTGCAAATATCTAGAATGTACAAGGAAGTTAAAAAAACCTTAAGAGACCAAGTAAACCATTCAATAAAAGGGCTAATGAAATGTGAATGGCCACCCCCCCCAATATCTTCCCTCACCAGAGAAATGCAAATCAAAGCTACTGGGATATTTTATCTCCCTGCAATAAGGATAGAAGTCTTTTACAAAAAAAAAATGCTGGTAGGGATATAGATAAAAAGGAACCACTATATACTGCTCACAGGAATAAAGCTATTCCAGCCACTCTAGAAATCAATGCAGACCTTTTTCACAAAACCAAAAATGTCTCTATAATATGACTCACCTATATCACGCCTAGGAATTGACCTGAAGAAGTTTAAGTAATTGTATGACAGATATACTTGAACATTAATGTTTATTGTAGCATTATTGACAACAGTTAAATTATTGAACTAAGCTAAGTACACAACAACAAAAGACTCAATAAAGAAAATATGGTATATATGTATATGTCATAATATATGTTATATATATTATGTACATAATGTATGCCATAATATAAACCCATGCATAAGGCCGAAGTTATTTCACTTGCAGAAAAATGGATGTAACTGGAGATGATAATGTTATATAAATTAAGCTAGTCTTAGAAGAAAAAATATCATATGCTTTCTTTCATATATAGTTCTTAGATTTATACAGATACATAAATCATGTATATATTAAATAAAGTTAGAATCAAAATAGTCTAGAAGAAAGGAGAAGGAAAGGATGAAAAAGGAAAGTGCTAGGAGTATTGATAAGAATATGCTCAATATAAAATGAATGACAGACAACATAAAATTGTATGTAAATATCTTTATTAAACTGTCTTTATGTCTATATAATGTACATAATGAATAAATGCAATTAAAATCAAATGTCAAATTTGATACCAACTGGATTAGATAATATGACTTATGTTATAAACTCTAATTACACAGAGTAGAGGATATATTAATCATTAGAGGTAGGTAGAACCTACATGAGAAAGTGAGATAGCAGGTAGGAAAGTCTACTGTGCATCAGCGGTGGATTCAGAAATCCCCATCACAAGTTAACCATCCATAAAAATCATGAATGCCTCCTTTCCTACTTTCTGCTGACTAGCTTATCAAGAGGGTACCAGAGACATAAAATTGTATAAAGACATAACTGATGAGTTCTAGGTGCTCTCCAGCTTGCCCACTAGCAGTGTGATGTTACACTAACTCTTCCATCTTACTAAGAGATGCCTTGATTTCTATACCAATAAAAATGGTTAAGTTCATGCATCTAAGTGACAATACCTCACTATTCATTTAATAACTCACACCTACTTTGGCTTTATTTATTTAGTGTGGGCCAAACTATGTGTGCCAAGATAATAGCTGTTAGTTTTTAAATTTCCAGTTTTCTCTGCTCTTCCACTAGAGGGTTTTTGGTAGCATCTACATCAGAGTCTTGTCCTCCTAAAATGGCTAAAGTCTAGGACACAGTTATGTGAAGCGAATTTCAAAGTGAGGAGGATGGAGATGTGACAGAGCACTTGGGAGAAGCAAAAGCAGTAACTTTGGAGAAAGGAAGCTATGTTATATAAAACAGTGGGTTGCAAAGAACCCAATGGATTTAGTCCTTGGAATTATTATCTATTTCGTAATACTGAATAATGCTAGCTTTTGTTATTTTTAGCTGCTTTGAAATTATTAGTAATGCAAATAACATATAATTCTGAAATTACTCCATGGGAGTCATAGGTTTTTTGATGAGCCTTGCAATACTAACTTAATTGTATTTGTGGTGGGACACTTCCTGTGGTCTTTTAAGCACCTCTCATATGTGGAACCAAAAAAGCTAAAGCAGGTAAGCTTTGAGCTGAAGTGCAACTGGCTAAAATCTACTAGAGATTCTAGTGATGAATAACATCTTGTTAAGTACTGACTTCTAAAACTTCCTTCAAACTCTAAGTTAGAAAGGAAACACACTATCATTTAATTAATTATCATGCCTTCTGGCAGTTGGACCTATCTATCAACAGACATGGACTTTGGACCTGGGAGGAAAGAGTGCTATTCTTTGCTGAACTAAGGAGATGATATTATATTAAAGGATACAGCAAAATTTTAAATTTGCTTTCTGTGCTCCTACCTTAGAAGCAGAAGTCATAGCTTGCTCTTGTCCATTAGCACTTTTCAATATTCATTTCAATAGAGACAGGGGATTGACATTAATTGAGATTTACTGTGCACCAACTAGTGCATCTTCTACCATTATTTAATTCTTATTATCATTTTACAAACAGAGAAATAGTAAAATCACTGGTCCAAGGCCACTAAGTTGTAATTGTCATAGTAAGGTTCCTAGAGGATAAAAGAATGGTAGTATTTAATTATCAGATACAAGCTTTAAACAGCTGGGGATGGACTGAATTAAACATTTCTGATTAGAAATAATAAGACTGAATTTGTGTAGCTTAACATTAATAGATGATGCATGATAAAAATACATGGAAGTTATAGACTGGGCATATGATTCATTTGATAAGTATACTGGCTGCTCTTGCAGAGGACCTGGGTTTATTTCTGAGCACTCACATGGCAGCCCATGTTGGTCTGCAACAATACTCCCAAGTATGCCCTACTTCTGGTCTCTGCAGCTACTGTTCATATGTGGTATACTACATACAGGTGGGCAAAATACTCTCATACATAAAATAAAAATAAATAAACATTTTAATGTGTACACAAAAACAAAAGATGCTTTTAATTTTTTCTAATTGGGGAGCAAGAGCTCTTCTTATGGCTAGCTCTTGGCTTTTTGCAGTGGATATCAACACATCTACCCTTTGT
Source organism: Hylomyscus alleni (assembly GCA_019843855.1). Taxonomy (NCBI): domain Eukaryota; kingdom Metazoa; phylum Chordata; class Mammalia; order Rodentia; family Muridae; genus Hylomyscus; species Hylomyscus alleni. The sequence goes on from JADRCC010562752.1 coordinate 11,518, forward strand.
ATGAAGTATATCCAGCAGGAATGGATTTTCCTACTTCTCCTTTGGGGTTCCAAATCTGCTTTGATGTGTTACAATTTGATTAGTCAAAATAGTATTCCAATAGGATTCTTATCTGAATGCTGACTCTACATATATAATGTATAAGGTTATTTCTAATTATTCAATTAAATAGCAAAATGGTTACAAATAGAGTAGTACTACATAGGAGTTGTCTAGAAACAGCCTTTAATGAATAAATTAGATGACTATGTTCTAGTTTCCACTGACACATCTTTATTTGTTATATACATATTTATCTTAGTGGAAACTAATAATAAAAATTTAGATTTGTGTCTTCAGAAGTAACATTTCACAGTATACCAGTCCATTAATCAAAATTCACACTGTATGTCTAGCATAAAAGGTTAGACTATCCATAATTTTTCTTCTTCCTCATACATAGATAAGAAACTACACTTGGACTCAGCAAACCTTTGTTCTTAATTCTACTGTGAATGGTTAGTTGTACATCTTTGAGTAAATTAATTGCACCAACTTCCTGAGACTTCATGTACTCATCTGTGACTTGAGAGCAATAATTACAAGCTCTCAGGATAGTTTTGATACTGGTAAAATGTGAGAAAATGTTTTAGCAGAATGCAAATCACATACTCAAATGGTAAATATTTATTGGTTTAAATTAATTTGCATTATTATTTCTCAAGATTATTTTTCTTACTACTATCTTGGCAGAATGAATTTAACCTATCCAGAATTTCTGGAGCCATCTACAAAGTGGAAGCAAAACAGGTGGTGTGTGTCAGGTGAAGGCACCCTTCAGGAAAGTGAAGGTCACATGGGAAGACCTGTTGGGTAAAATCAGAACCAACTTGTTCTTTTGTTTTTCTGATTGGATGGTCCTGGGGGTGTTTCATTCACACTTATGAAATGTCCCACCCGTAAACTCATGATCACGTGCCCAAGCAGAAGAGATGGGATCTTATCCCTGGGAATTCCCTTGAGAAAAGGTTGGATGGGAAAGGTATGTTTTTCTGGGAGGTAGAGGACAAGACTCTGAAGAAAGAGCTTGGAGTAGAATTATGTGCATATCTTGGCCTCAAACCCACATCTTGATCAGAACTAAACAATCACCAGTCTTTGGTACATCCTATAGTGAGGGCATAAGGGTTGTAGGGGAGAATCACAATTAATGACAAGAAAGGAAAGGAGCTATCAACTTTTGAAGTCAACACTATGCCATTTAGAAGTAGATATAAGCAGGTAAGTAATGACATCCACAGTGGACTGTAGCAGTGCTCCAGACCTGTGTAAAGAATCACTGTCACAAGTCCCTGCCTTCCCATTTCCTTACTTCTCAGAAAGCTTCACTCACTAGAGCCTCTATCCCAACATGCACATAGAAAGTGGCCAATTAATACAGTTAAAAGCCAAAACTTCATGTTATGAAAACTTCGCAATAACTACCACTTGCTTATCCTGTTACAGTCACTATGTATATTGTAGGCATTTTATGTATATTGTCACAGTGAGTCCATAGGAAGGAGAGGAAGGAGTATCTTCCTGGTGCTTTAAGGTCTGCAGCAGTGGATTATTGGGCTGGTCTTCTACAGATAGCAGTGGAAGGTTGGAATTGTAACCCAGGACTGAATGATTCTAAACTTTCTAATGTGCTGTCATCTCTGCTAAATGTTCATCAATGTTGCATGTGAAAAACGAGTTAAGAGACAAGGCAATAGGATTCCCACACTGACTCTGCTGCAGGGCTCTGGATTTTCCTACAGTGTCAAAATTTGTTCTGCTGAAGAAGTCAGGGAGTGCTGTTATGAAAGAGGTCACTTTCCATTTATTAGGCAATTCCTATTAGCCCACTTCTTACTAATTACAATCCGGCACTTTGGAGTCATCACATAGAAAGCTCATGCTATACAGGCAAGCCAATAAAAATAAAAGAAAGAAGAAATATCTGAATGTTTAAGAGTATTTGCTGAGTAATGATGAGGACTAGAATTTGAATCCAACACCCACATAACAAGTCAGAAATCCTGTAACTGCCCATAACAAAAACTGAAAGATCTGATACCTTCTTCTGACTTTTGCATATGAACACACACACACACACACACACATACACACACACACACACTCTGCACTCAGAAGAAGAGAGAAAGTGAGAAAGATTCAGAGATAGAGAGATAGGGAAAGACCTTTTAGAAAGTAATAGAAAATAATTCAAGTTATTTTTTCTGAATTCTTTCTTACCCAAAGTCCTGATTTTTCAGTAGTCACAGGACTAAATAAGGAATATAGTTAAGCTGAATGAGGAATAATAACAAGACAAAATTTTATTTGTGTTGAAGTGGCTTACTGTGGTTGTCTCCAGTTTTTTCTGAAGAGCTTAGAGAATATAATTCTTCTCTCTGACATGATTCACTTGTAACTTTGATCCTTTTACCTCAGAGCAAACAGATATACGAGGTGACCTCCTAAGGTTACTCCATAAGCCCTCAAGATCTGTTCAGATGACAAATCAAAACAGAGTTCAAGTTCTCACTTGCAATGTTTACCGGCTACCATAATTAGCACAGTTCTCTAAGGCCTGCCAGAAGCCAGGTGGTAGACTTTCTTAATTTATATTGCCCATGGAAAGCGTCCAGTAGCACAGTTCTCCAAGGCTTGCTGGAGACCAGGTGTCTACATGGTTTTATTTTTAGAATGATGGAGCTGGTTGCCCACTGAAAGGATAAAGACAGCAAGGAGGAACAAACAGAGCCAAGGGCAACCAAACACAGAAATACAACTAAAATATTGATTATGCAAATACAAGGACAAAATGTCATGTCTGGCAACAGTGTTACTCACTACACGATACTCTTAGGGACAGAACAGCGTCTTACAGGACAAGTGAGGAAGGAAGTCAGGGTCTGCATTTGCCTTACTTTGTAAAGCCTGGGTGGTCAGATTAAAACATACATTTTAACTCTGCCACATATTAAGCTGAACTTTCTTCCATTTAGAAATCATTTTCTTCCTCCTGTTCCTCAATTTCCACAAGGTTCCAGTTGTCACCAAAATCGCACACTCATTCTCACTTCTGTCTCTGCTAAACCCACACCCTGACTCTACAAACTCTCACCCTGGGTATTCAGATTGATTTCTTTTACTCTTCTGTTTCTGTCAAGTTATGGACAGACGTGTTAATGATAACACAGTAGGCTGTGACTCCAATAACTCACCAGCAGTTTGATGAATCCTGTCTGAAAATCTCTAGTCTTTCCCTCACTATGACTAAGGGTACATTCACTTTGGTTAGCCTCTTAAATCCTCTCATTTTTGAATGTTTGAGTACTTATCCTAAGAGGAGCAAATAGGTTGATTAAAAGTATTGAAATTTCAGAAAAATGATGGCTATAAAATGTATGATATGTCAGCTCAAGATATCATTTGTACATTCACAAACATACTCATGAATCTGTATATTTATATATTATAGATATTCTCTGAAAGTTGAAATTTTTACATTAGGTGGAAGATTTCTGTCTTTGCATTTCGCTACCTCTTCTTTTACAATAAAATAAAAATCTAGTGAAGGAAACTTAACTATATAAAGTGAGCCTTTTACAGAGCCTTTCTTTCTATCTGTCTTTTTTTCTGAGGTTGAATTATTGTTTTATTCTGTAGTCAACTCTATTTTTTTCTTTTTACTCATACATTTATTTACTTACTCACTTTACATCCCAATCATAGCCTCCTCTCTTTTCACAGTCTTCCTGTCGCAAGGCTCCTCCCTCTTCCCTCCCCTTCTCCTTTGAGAAATGGAAGCTGCTCCCCTGGGTACCAATCAGCCCTGGCACCTCAAGTCACTGCTGGAGTAGGCTCATCCTCTCTCATTGAGACCAGACAAAGCAGACCATTTAGGGGAACAGGGTCCATAGGCAGGGTTAGGTTAAGCTCCTACTCCAGTTGTTAGAAGACCTACACGAAAACTGAGCTGCACATCTGTTACATATATGCATAGATCTAGTCCTTGTTTGCTCTTTGGTTGGTGGTTCAGTCTCTGAGAACCCCCAAGGGTAAGGTCAGTTGACTCTGATGGTCTTCTTGTAGAATCTCTATCTCCTCTGGGTTTCTCAGTCCTTCCCTGAACTCCTCCAAAAGACTTCCCAAGCTCTGTCTAATGTTTGGCTTTAGGTCTTTGCATTTATTTTGATCAGCTGCTGGGTGGAGCCTCTTGGAGGACATTTATTTTGATCAGCTGCTGGGTGGAGCCTCTTGGAGGGAGCCTCACTTTCTAAAGTGGATCTTGCCAAAATAAGAAGGGGCACAAAAGCAAAGAGTTGGGTTTTCTACAGACAGTCACTTGAAATTCAGTAGCAGATGGATCTAAACATTTCTGCTATGGTCACATGGGAGAACAATCTTAACTGCAATGTGTTGTTACTAGGCAGGAAGCCAATTTATAATCAATAATTTTCTGGGATAACAGCACAACCAGTTGATGATAATAAAAGTAAAAGGCTCATTGGCTGATACACTTAACTATTTGAGTTACGTATGGTTTGAGGGTTAATGTTTGGATTACTATTGAATTTAGGGTCCTTCAGATGTCATATATTTACTGATTCATTTTTCCCTAGTGTCATTTCACAGGTATCTTAGATTGAGAAATTCTTATTTTTTCTACAAAGGGAACTTTTTAGGTCTAATTATGGATTATTATAGTAGTATGATTGCTTTTCCATAAGCAACAATGAACTCAATATCAATCTCTTTATCTTTTCAAATTCTATTTATCATTAAAGTCCATATAGAGTTTCTCTCACACAAAATTTTGTCAACAATGTATATTCAACAGACGTTCCTCCCCCGTCCTGCTTTCCTAGTGAATGATTCTCTACTGTAGGTTAATAACCAGCGTCTTATTAGAGCTAGATCTTTACATGTGCTGGACATCACTACTGCATTCAGTGATTAATTACTTAGTGAAGTGATCTTGTTTTGTCTTTTACCTTTCAATATTTTCTGTATTGGCCAAACTACAGCAAGAACTGAAAAAAAATGTTTTTCACTAAGGAGCTTTATTCTTACACACACACACACACACACACACACACACACACACACACACACACA
>JADRCC010562769.1:0-14041 GCA_019843855.1 Hylomyscus alleni
AGGCCAGAGTGGGGTCTCTAGCTTTTTATAGACTCAAAGGGCCTCCATTCATTCATAGTGGATAATGACTACTAAAATAATCAATGAATTAATACACTTCATTAGAAATATGCAGTAGTAACAGTATAGACCGAAATTATTATTTATGTGTGTGATCTGGTATGTGACTGTGTGTATCTATATGGGGAGGGGTGGGAGGGGAGGAGGGAGGGAGAGAGAGAGAGAGGGTGGGAGAGAGAGAGGTGTATGGGGTTTGAGGTGTGCATGTGGAGGTCAGGAGTTAAACTCAGATTGTCAGCCAATCACATGATCTTACATACTAAACTATCTCACTGGGACTTAAATTTCTTTTCCGGGCAGGAGTAGCGCACGCCTTTAATCCCAGCACTTGGGAGCAGAGGCAGGTGGATTTCTGAGTTTGAGGCCAGCCTGGTCTACAGAGTGAGTTTCAAGACAGCCAGGGCTATACAGAGAAACTCTGTCTTGAAAAACCACACACAAAAAAAATCCCGTGGTATGTGTGTATGTGTGGACACGCATGTGCTCTCAAAGGTCAGAGGTCAACCTCAGGTGTCTTCCTCAATTGCTCTGCACCACATTTCTCTCAGCTGCTGGAACTCACTGGTAGGCTAAACTGCTGACCATCAGATAACCAGGAACCCTTTGTCCCTGCCTTCCAGCCCTGAGAGCATGGACCACCACACCCAACTTTTTACACAATTCTTGGGATTCTAGGGCTGCTGCATAGCTCTTAACACTGCATGTGGAAGAAGGCTGCTCTTCATTCTGTTAACTTGGGTTAGGTGATGCCGCTTTCCTGGGAGGTTAGGTGGGAATAACAGAACCCTCGATAGCCTGTACCCAGCTCGGAAGGAAAAGAGAAGATAAGCCTGTAGTTGTTGGCAGGGTTACTGTCCTTTTTTCTGTGAGGCACACTGTAATCCCAGGAATGAAGAGACATGACTCAAGTTAATGAGATGGCACCTCTTCAGCCCTACAATCACCCACCCCCACAGGTGGAGGGGGGCAGTACTGGGGTGGAGCCCAAGAGCCTAATGTCCACACTACAGCAGGCATTGTGGGCAGTTGGCAAGTTAAGGCAGATAGACACAGTATGAGGTCCGTGGTGCCCGGCAAATGCCCAGAATCCAGAAGATGGCCATTTCAAGAGCTTCTGCTGTTAACCAAGCCTGACGATGGACATAATATTCAGGGACAAGAATTGGTTCCTAACCTGGAAGGCAGGGAGGAGGAGTTGATAAAGCAAAGAACCCTCTTGTAGAATCTTCAGCAGTGGTTCTCAACCATCCTAATGCTGTGACCCTTTGGTGGAGTTCCTTATGCTGAAGTTACCCTCAAACAGAAAATTATTGTTTTTGCTACCTCATAACTGTAATTCTGCTACTGTTAGAATCTGAGTGTGTGTGTGTGTGTGTGTGTATGTGTGTGTGTGTGTGTGTGTATGTGTGTGTGTGTGTGTGTGTGTGTGTGTGTGTGTGTATACATATATATTTATATTTGACCCCCCATGAAGGGTCGTTTGACTTCCTAAAGTAGTCACGACACACAAATTGAGAGCCACTGATCTAAAGGAACCAGGGGTACAAAGAGGATTTCTAAGACAGAAGCTGGGGCACAAACTGTAAAACAGGATCATATTGGGCAGAACTGGGATGCAGAGATAGGTCGCATGAATGACCAAATGATCGTGGGTTTGGTTTGTTGGCAAGAGATTTTCAAATTTTGAATCTTTACATCAGGTAAGGTGTTAAACAATGCCCAACTGATAGACCTGAGCAAAAGATAATTCATCTTGAGCAGCACAGGGATCCCGATCTCCTGCCCATTCCCCAGCCACACTGGCCCCTCTGTGTCCTTGACTTGTTTTAGTTGCTCTTAGGTTTCTCATATTTCAGGCCCAGTTTTAGCCATAGAACCGGAGAGAGTTCAGTGGCCCTGGCTAAACATTCCAGAAGCAATAGAATTTACTGCTAGATTCCCCAAACTTAATTTATTCAACAAGATAAAAAAAAAAAAAAGCCAATGTAAAGTTCCCAGAATGCGTCTCATTCGTGCCACAAGCGATTATGATTGTGGTGCTAGATGTTCAGTAAAGGTTTGCTTCTCCTCTGCTTTCTCTCCTTTCCTTCCCCACATTACTGCCATTTTGTTGAGTCAATGAACGCATATCCAGGAGTCACGCTGAGTCAGATCTCTTAGTATACACACATTAATTTATGAGGCCATTCCCGCCCAAGAGTCCATTTCTGTAGGTAGAAGTCAGGAGAGAAAGCCAATAAGAGCGTAGGCTCTTTACATGCCTTGGGAGTGTGAATTCCCTCAGTGGCACAAGAGAAGGCGACAGGAAGGTCCACTCCATCATTATGATGGTTTGTACATGTTTGACCCAGGGAGTGGCCTTGTTGGAGTAGGTATGTCACTACAAGTGTGGGCTTCAGACCCTCATCCTAGCTGCCAGGAAGTCAGTCTTCCACTAGCAGCCTTCAGATGAAGAGGTAGAACTCTCAGCTCTTCCAGTCCCATGTCTGCCTGGATGCTGCCATGTTCCCACCCTGATGAGATTGGACTGAACCTGTAAGCCAGTCCCAATTAAATGTTGTCCTTTATAAGAGTTGCCTTGGTCATGGTGTCTGTTCACAGCAGTAAAACCCTAACTAAGACAATCGTGAATGTAAGAGAAGAGAGCAGTAATCCTGGTTACACGATGTGTGGCTCTGTCCCTGCTGAACAAGATGGTTAGCATAGTTGAGACATTCACCTCGAGAAGATGCTGGTGGTGATCCAGGAGAGCCTGGGACCAACTAACAACAGGTGATCGGAGCCTCTGTCTGTCATCCAGTCACAAGGAGATGTCTTGCTCTCTTCCTGTGCCATAAATACAAGACAGGCCCTCTGCCTGTCTCTCACATTTCCATGCTCCATAGCTGTGGAGACCTCAGCATCTGTCTTGTTCATACCATGCCCATCTCTCGTCTTCTGTGTATCGTGGTCCTTCTGAATATTACATGACAGCTACTTTTGATCTTGGTTGTGATCTTGAAGCCTTGGGAGGAGGAATCCCTCCTTCCAGCAGGAATTCTATCCCAAATGATGACTAACCCGAGGTGTAACTGGCATTCCTTAGACATTTAAGAGAGTGGCTAGGTCACCCTCTTAGGTTTCACTTATGTTTGGCAAAAGGAGGGTCTTCTTGATTGGGGCTGCGCTAAGAGGGTGTGTGAAAGGCCCAGAATGTAGCTGTTCCTCACTGTTTCCTGAAGGTCTGAATTTCATGTACCTTTCTAAAAAGCAGCGAGAGGCCAGAGTGGTTCACTGAGTGAGTCTACATATACTGTTTTCCCATGTTGCCTTATCTGGAACTTTTGCCTCGGCTTGCTTCCTCGCTTCTCTGAGATACGGACCGAGGCTGCAGCTGGGTTCCTGCTGGTGAGGCAGCTCGTGCTGTGCGGCTGATGAACTGACTGATTTAGTGAGAGGAGATTTTCCTGTCGGCTTGCCATAGGCACGAGAGAGAAAAAGATTTCCCACCAAGGCCAGAAAGTATGTTCAAATAAAAAAAAACACATTTAATACTTATAGACATTTTTACATGTAAAAATGTTGCAGTACGATTTGAACCAAAATGTATTTATCTTAGCTAGGGTTTTAATTCTGTGAGGAGACACCATGACCAAGGCAACTTGTAGGGAGGGGGGGGCTTACAGAGTCAGAGGTTCAGTCCATTATCATCAAGGCAGGAGTATGGCAGCATCCAGGCAGTTATGGTAGGGGAGAAGCTGAGAATTCTACATCTTCATCTGAAGGCGGCTAGAAGACTGGTTGCCAGGCAGCTTGGGTGAGGGTCTTAAAGCCCACACCCAGAATGACACACTTCCCCCAACAAGGCCACACCTCCTAATAGTGCCACTCCCTGGGCCAAACATATTCAAACCACTACAGTATTACATTTTTGATTATTATCTGTATTAAAGCAACAGAAAGATAAAGTCAGTTTGGGGTCTTAAAATTGGGGATGGGTACTGGCTACTTTTCTGTAACTGTGGTCAAACACCATGACCAAGCATAACTCACAGCAGAAAGAGTTTATTTGGCATCACCGTTCCAGAGGGGAGGACTCTACCATGGCAGGATAGATAGCATGGCAGGAAGCAGTGGGCCGGCCGGCAGGAACAGCGAGCTGAGAACTCCCATCTTGAAATGCACGCACAAAGTGGAGAGGGCTAACTGGAAGGGGCATGGGACTTTTCTTCTCAGAAGCACCCCAGGTGACTTACTTCCTCCAGGAAGGCCACGCCCCCAAACTTCCCTAAACAGTGCTAACAACTGGTATTCAAATTCCTGAGGCCAGGGATAGGGAGCCTTCTCATTTAAACCACTACGAAGATCAATGTTGTTGTTGTTGTTGTTTGGCTTTTTGATTCAGGTCTCACCGTGTAGCCCAGGCTGGCTTCAGACTCTAATGCCCCTCCTGCCTTGGTCTCTTTAGTTTTCTCTTGTGTTGCTTTGCTGAGGTTGTTGTTTGGTTTGCTTGTTTTTCAGGTGCATATTAGTGATGATGGGGAGGGGAGAAAGGTAGTTCTGGTGACTCATAGTTATGGGTGGGTTGTTGTTGTTGTTTGTTTCATTTTTTGTTTCTCGAGACAGGATTTCCCTGTGTAGCCCTGGCTGTCCTAGAACTCACTCTGTAGACCAGGCTGGCCTGGAACTCAGAGATCCACCTGCCTCTGTCTCCTGAATGTTGGGATTAAAGGTGTGTGCCACCAATGCTCGGTGCTACTCATTTTTAGTTTTAAGAATATAAGTGGACGACCGACCGTAACTAATTATTTCCCAAGATCCCATTAAGCTAATAAAGGAAGTTTGATGAGCTATTTTTCCACCAGTGAAATGAGCCAATTCAAGCCAGATTAGATTAAGTTAAATCCAAGTTTGTTGGGAAGCTGCTCTGGGGCAGGCAAGATCACTGGCCCCAAGGAAAAAAGCCAGGAAGTTGCCATAGGAAGGGAGAAGAGAGGGGGAGAAGAGAGAGAAAGAAAGAGCACATTGCACAGAGGAGAGAGAGAGAGAGAGAGAGAGAGGAGAGAGAGAGAGAGAGAGAGAGAGAGAGAGAGAAGGGCGACCAAAATGTCTGGATTATATAGGGAGGAGCCTCTAGGGGAAGGAAAGTTCAGGGTTAGGGCAGGGTATGCCAGGTAGGGACTGAGGGATGCTGGGAGAACCTAGAGACCAGGTCTGCTTTGATATGTAAAATATGTACCTCAGTCACTCGTCCTGAGGGTCCAAAATGAAATTTATGTCCCTCAGACGTTCACATATTGACAAGGCTTGGTCCCTGAGTCTAGTTGGAGGGTGTAGGTCATCTGGAATGTGTCGTGGAAGGGTATTTGGGGACCCTAGTCCCTTCCCCACCATCTCTCTGTTTTCTGGCTGCCCTAAGGTGAGGGGCTTGCTCCTCTACACCCTCTCATTGTAATGTTCTACCTCACTACAGGTCCCTGGCCATGGACTGAAACCTCAGAGCGTTCCTGAACCAAACTAACCATTTCTTTCCATTAACTGTCTCTCTCTCGGGGACTTTGTTACAATGACGGAAAAGTGGGCAGCGCATGGATTAAGTGGGTCCAAGAAGCTCCGACCCTGAGTGCATTTAGAACTAGGTTGGCCTGAGCCCCTGAGCAGGCTTCTGTTCCTGCCCTGACTCCTCTCAGTGACGACTCTGATGTAGGGGCGGAAGCCAGGGAACCCTTTCCTTCCAAGTTGCTGTACGTCAGACTGTTTATCGGAGCTACCAAAGCAAACTAGGACTTCAGAGCTGCGCTGAACTAGTTCCCCCCAGCCAATAGGAATATTGGTCCTAGCAAAGGCAGAGTGATGCCATCATATAGTCAGGGTCTCAGAGGTGGTGCAAAGGACGACACACACACCAAAGTAGATACCACTGGTGTTAGCATGCACTGCTCCGTGGGCACTTGCAGTAGATCAAGGAGCTACTTCCTAGTGGTCATACTTTCTGAAGAGCTGTAGGCAGACCAGCTCCAAAGGACACTTCCTACCCCCTCTGGAAGGAATGTGTCACTGGTGATGTGATTCTGGCAGGACCTGAACATAGAGCGGGAGGTGAGGGTGTCTGGCCACCTGCCCCTTGAAGTCCATGAAACTTCCTGGTTGATTCTTCCAGTCCGGGTCATTTTTTTTTATAAGGTTTGAAATAAAAGGCTTATGAGGCAGTGTTTGCAATAAAACTTAGATCACATCCATTCCACTTATCTAAATTGACTAACCCATCAAATGTGTACTCTGGCTGCCACTGCCCACCTGTGGGTCACGGATGCTTTGGCGCCTTGGTGAATGGCCTCCAACATTCCTCCTTTTCCTGTTCCTAACACCACTGTGAGAGCCCGCACAAGAAATCGCCCTCCTGCATGTCCTTTACTGTTGAACTCTCCTCTGAAGTCTGTAATTTGAGAGTGGGAAGAACCACCCCCAATCTCTCTTAAATCTATATTAGAACGTGTTTTCTTTTTTCTTTTTAACTCTACATTGTTTTGTGGCTTTCATGTAGGAAGTAAGCTGAGATAAATGTCAAAGCTCTGCGGGAATAGGGGAGGGCATGGGGGATTTTGCCTGCCTTTGCTCAGTGTTATTAGTTTGTTTCCAACCAGCTGCGTTTTTCACAAAACACAAATTATACATTTCATAATTTCCATATTTTTCTTCTTATTTTCTCTGAGTTGGCCAGAAGTCATTGTTTTAAAACTGTGCATAACCTATACATAACACTGAAGGGCAAAGGAATCCAAGTGAATGAAAGCATAGTAAGATCGTGTAATGTGAAGAGCTATGATAAGTTATTTCTCTACCGGTGAAATGAGTCAGGTCAGGCAACATTAGAATACAGAATAAGGCAGGTTTGTGGGGAAGCTGCTCTGAGGGGTAGTTCACTGGCCCCAAAGAATAAAGCCAGGGAAGTCACCATGGGGAGGGAGACAGAGGAAAGACGGAAGATAGAGAGAGAAACCATGCACAGGGAAAGAAGAGAAGAGGAGAGAGAGAGAAAGAGAGAGGGGGAGGAGAAAGAAGAGACTCCCTTGTTATATAGGAAGACAGTGTTGTATAGGAAGACCTTCTGGGAGAGGGAAAGCCCATATCCTTGGGTGGAAAGTTCAGGGCTGAGGGCAGAGTAGGTCATCCATGCCCTGCAATCAGTAGGGAATGAGGGATGCTGGGAGAACCTGGAGTCCAGGTCGGCTTTGGTATGTAAAATATGTTCCTTAGCCCTTTGTCCGTCTACATCCCAACACTGGATGGTAAATAAAATGATATTACTTGAAAGTGTGGGGCAAATATTGTTCCCATTTTACAGGTGAGGAACTTGAGCCTGTGAGACATAAATATTTGCCCAGGACCCATTACCAACAAGTGGTAGCTTCAGGTGCTGTGTGAGGTCTGCTAACATCGGCACTTTCCCCAAACAGTCTTCTATGAGAGGTGGAAATGTACTGACAGAAAACACTGAATGAGGGCACTTAATTACACATAATTTTTGAATCAAAGAATAGCTGCCTTTTCTAGTGCTTTGCTATACATAACCTGGTTTAGGGGACCAGACACATCTGTCCACCATGTCCTACAAATGAGGAAACTGGGGCTCAGGGGCATGGTCATTTTGATAAGGATATACAGCTCCTGAAGACCTGAGACCAGAACTCAGATTTCCTTCTAACTACCAAAACTATAAGCAATAAAAATATATAATCCATTTTGGGGGGAATATATTGGACTTCTAAACTAAATGCTTATACAATTTGTTTAGGATAAATTCCAGGTAGGTTAGATTCTTATAGCTTTGAGTGTAGAAAGAATCACCAGTTATCTTAGTGCGGTCTTCGAAGTATTTTCTATTTCCCTAATGCTGTGAAATTTTTAACAGAGTCAAGTCCTGTGCCTAAGACCGCATTGTAAAAGAGTGCTAGCCTTAGGCAGTAAAGGACTTTACAAGGAGCATACAATTCAAAGTCCAGAGGAACAAGTCAAGTCAACTTGACTTTATCTTAGATCTTCCCACTCTAAATTAAAGAAAATTTAGGGAGCTGGAGAGATGGCTCAGTGGTTGAGAGCGCTGGCTGCTCTTCCAGAGGTCGTGTGTTCCATACCCAGCAACTCTATGGGGGCTCACAGCCATCTATAATGTGATCTAATGCCTCCTTCTGGCATTTAGGTATACATACATAAAAGCAATCTTTTTAAAAAGAAAATTTAGGGGTAAGTTTTAATGATTTTTATAAAATGCACTCTTATGCATTTATCGTCTACATGCAAAGAAAACACTGCCAACCTCCACCGCAGTCAGAATGGCTGCCATAAGGAGAACAGACGCTGGCAAGGTTGTGGGGAAAGGGGAAGTCTACACACCGCTGATGGGAATGTGGCACAGCCTCGGCAGAAGTCAGTGTGGAGTTCCTCAGAAAACTAAAATTAGCACCGCCCGGTGGCACAGCGCACCATGCACGGGCAGATATTCAAAGGAATCGAAGGTATCGTCACACAGACCATCAGACTTTCTGTGGGTACATCCATGCTTACTGCTACACATCTTATAATAACCAAGAGATGCAGCCAAGATGCAGCCTTGGCTTGGCGCAGCTTGAAGGTCCAGAAATAGATAAACCAGGGGAAAAAATGTGATAGGCTAAATGGGCACAGATATATATGTTTGCACATACCTACATGTGTGCACATGCATACACACACACACACACACAGGATTTTATTCAGCCATTATGAAGAACGAGGTAAGGTCATTTGCCAGAAAATAGGTGGAAGCAGAGATCAGCAGGAATCAAGCAGAACAAGCCTTACTCGGGAAGACTAAAATTATACCATGCTTTCCCTCATATGGAAGATGTAGATTTAAGTATAAATGTGTGTGTGTGTGTGTGTGTGTGTGTAAGTATGTGGCTTAGTGTGTATATAGGATATGAAAATAGAAGGGCTTATGGATTGATGGAAGGAGTTCTAAATAGACACAGACACAAGACAGTGTAGCCTGGGAAGAAAGGCCAAATAGAGCATATTTTTCCTTCATATGCAGAATCTAGATTTAATAGATGCAAATGTGTGTACATGTTGGGAGGGAGAGAAGCAAAAGGGAGACTCTGAGAAGGAAGTAAAAGTGACGAGAAGTGGGTGACGAACAGGAGCGAGACACGTGTTTTACCTATAAGGAAATCGCAACGAAACTGAGATTTACACACTAAGCAAAAGAAACAATCCTCAAATAAGAGTAAAACATTTCTACTTAAATCATTAAAACTAAAAGGAATGTTAGGAGAACTGGCTCAGCAGTCAAGAGCACTGGCTGCTATCCCAGAGGACCTGGGTTCATTTCCAGCATCCACACGGCAGCTCACAACCATCTGCAACTCCAGTTCTAGGCAGGGAATCCAAGTTCCTCTTGGCCTCCGTGGACTCCAGACGTGCAAGTGGTGCACAAGCATATGTGTGGGTAAAACAGTCATACGCAAGAAATAAAATAAAAAAAAAATAAAAGTTAAAGGAATGGAAAAAAGATAAAATGGCAAGATCATTTTACAATATGTTCGTGCTAAAGGAAGCTCATCACAAAGAGTTGCTCCTAATGAAGTCATCCACCAAATATAAAATATAAAAATCAGTACTTACAGGCAGACTCTTGTCCCCAGAAACTGGGGGGCCCTTCAGAACAAAGCACTGCACAGAGATTCTGATTCCCTGGGGGTTAAGTCGGTCCTGAGTTGAACCACGCAACTGGTCAGGGTCTGGGTCCCAAAGGTCTTGAGCATCTCTGTCAACATCTTGGAGTAGTGGGCACCGAGTGCTGCCCTTGACCTTCTGCCGGAGACATCTCTTATTTACTTCTTCCAAAGAATTTCCTTAGCAGGCCTGTAATGAGCACCGTTCATCAGCCTAATGGGCTTAAATGGAACCCTTTGTCATCCCTCCCTCCACCCCCGGGATGTGCCTTGGTCCAAAAATAGAAACCTAGTTAACTGCACTTTCTGAACTAGAAATTTATGATTTCTCGTGGGTTGACCTTGCAGGGTTATTTGTGGAGTCCTATAGGAATGTAGCCTTCTGAACCCCATATCATACTAGCCCCCTCCCCTGTTCCCATCCAAGCAGCCAACTCCCTGCCTCTGGACCCTTCTGCTGCAGCAGGGACTGATGTAACCCCGCCCTCTCAGTTTTCATCCCACCCCTGGCTGTTGCAAACTCCTATGGCACTAACAGAACCCATATCTAGTGTCAAGGGAAAGAAAGCGGAGAACCACGCTGCTGCCTTGAAAAATGATAGGTTCCTTATGTTCTCAAACCCTGTCGTTTTCTTACTTACATACAACCTTAGAAAATGTATAGCTTCCCTGAAGTTTAGAAATCCTTTATGAGACCATTAGAGACTTCGTAATTATCTATCGGGTGTATGCATGCGTAAAGAAACCCACTTATAGAGAGAGGTAACTAGAATGGTAAGCGATTAACTCAAAATTCATTAAGCATTAAAACTTACTGGATTAATTTCACAAACATTAATGGACGGTGGGCTGGCAGATAGCCAGCCAGTGTGAAACACAAGAATTAGACATTTCCTTAGCATGCGTAGGACCCAACCAAAAGTCTCACCCGATAGGAGATGACGATGCAGGGTATTTAACCAAGTAGACACGTCCCAACCTGCGCGAGCTTTGCGTGTACCGGGCCAGTGTACACAGATACTGAGAAACAAAGGAAGCATTTTCTTGGGAAGTCTGGGAATTCTCTGTCTGCCTACGAGTTTCTAGTAAAAAGGTGTTAATTTTTTTAAAACTTCCGTGGCATTCGGCAAAGCTACGACCACAAGGCTTTTCATTGCTGTGTCTTCTCTCCTAGGACATCAATGAGTGCATTCTAGAAAACCACCCAGAGTGTTCCAACCCCAGGTTGTTTTACATCATTCCGTATTTCTGTGGACAGCACCCCAGATGTAGGTAAGCATCCAGCCACACTGGCACTCTGCAGATCCTCTGCGGGTAGCCCCTCAACCTTGTGGGATTTAGTCCGTGATTGAAAAAGCTCTTCACGAATACCATTTGCCAATCTGAGTGTTATACAGGGAATACAAGCAGTGACTGTTACCACAGTGATTGTTACCCGCCACCATCTCTGCTCTGGCAAGCTCTATCAGGTCCAGCACTCTGGAAACACACACTCAAGCTTTGGTGATACCTCTAATGAGACACAGCCCACAATGGTTCTCAACTTATGGGGTCAACTGACCATTTTATACGGGTCGCCCACGGCCACCTGAAAACACAGATGTTTACGATTACAACTCTTAACAGTAAGGAAATCACAATTGTGAAAGTAGCAACAAAAATGAATTTAGGGTTGGGGTCACCACAGCGTGCGGAACTGTATTAAGTGGTCACAGCATTAGGAAGGTTGAGAACCACTGCTATAGAGAAAGGAGAGTGCTTTCTAATGAGCAAGCTGCCCTAACGTGAACACAGAGCCTTCCGTACTCTGTGACTCACAGGGGTAGGCAGCAAACCCCAGGGCAGGCACAAGCATTCCTAATGCCATCTTTTGATGATACTGGAGTAACCATAGCTGAAATCAGATGTCTTTTAAGTACATGTCTACAACCTAGGGTTGCAACAATGAATCACTATGTGGCAGAACTAAACCTTGTTTTCCTTTGGGAAAACATGGACTAGAGTAGAGGGTGTTTGTGTTCCTGCGTGGGCGAATAGTTCACTCTAAACTGTGACACATTCTTGGATTTTTTTTTTTTTTGCTCATGTTCTCATTTTTGTTTAATTATGAGTGTTGTTTTGCTTAGCTTACACATGAAAGTCTACTTACAATGTAAATTGTAGGCATTATCAACACCCTGGGTTGGAGCAGTCTTTTCCTCATGTATTTACAGTGATGATCAATGTCAGTCAGTGTATCAATCTGCTGCTGAGAGGAGCGACCTTGGATTGTCTAAATTCTCCCAAATCGTACCTATAAAGAAATGCCCTTCTTTCCCTTATGTAACCCAAACAAACAGAAGTAACAATGCTAATGCTTTAAAAGGATGAGATGACCAGCAGTTGCTATTGGACACTAGTTTTGATTGCTACAAATGGATTGCCAGTGACTCTAACTTCATTAAATTTGTTCTACTTGATTCTTCCATTAAAAAAAAAAAAAAGCTGTTCTACGGGCTGAGAAAAAAAGCTGAGAAACGGCTCAGCAGTTGAGAGCACTGAGTGCTCTTCCAGAGGTCCTGAGTTCAAGTCCCAGCAATAGCATGGTGGCTCACAACCATCTGTAATGGATCCAATGTCCTCCTCTGGTGTGTCTGAAGACAGTGACAGTGTACTCACATACATAAAATTAATTAATTTGTTTTTTTTTTTAAAAGTCATACTAACCATCTGCTCAGGACCTAAGTGTCTGTACCTGTCCTTGTCTTTCACCAAATACTTAGCGAGGCATATTCATTTCTAGGCCTGGGCCCTTGCGCACATGTGAAACACACCTCGGCTAGAGAAACCGGGGAAGACCTCGCAATTCTAAAGCTAGCTGCACGGGGTTGTTGCCGCACATCACAGGTCTTTGATGTGAAGCAACTTTCTTGTCTTGTCCAGGGAGCCCGGCGAGTGGGCGCTGGAGCGGGCCAAGCTGAACGTGAACGAAAACTTCCTGCTCGTGGGGATTCTGGAGGAGTTGGAAGACGTGCTGCTTTTACTGGAAAGATTTTTACCTCATTACTTCAAGGGTGTGCTCAGCATCTACAAGGACCCAGGTAACGCCATTGGAAGCCCTCTCCCCCACAGGGTCCTGTTTAAGGCTTTCCAGTCTTGACAGGGACTTGGGAGATGAAAATACAATGTGACACCTTGTGTCCCCCGGGCTTTCAAAGATGGAGGAGAAGCATGAGCTTTTGTTTCCAAACCCCACACTTTAAGGTGAAGCACAGACTCACCATGGTTTTAGCTTCTGCCTGGCTTTGTCCCTCCCCTTCAAACCAGAAGTTCACAACATTCTCCACCAGCTTGTCCCAAGCGCGTTGCTGGGGGGAGCAGAGGATGCGATTCATGCGCATGCCTGGAGCTCCTGGATACAAACAGCGGGTAGGGCAAGAGCTACTTGAGATGGGGAGGCTCTGGCCCAAGCGCCATTGACAAACACACTCTAGCGTGTAAAACCCCAGCAGTAGATTAGATAGGGAAGCAAATTGAAAATGCAATTAAGATTTTGCTCTCACAAACCAAGTGCTCCCCAAGTAGAAATGAGAAATAGAGAGCGGCAAAGCGAGCGATCGAAGGATAGCCCATGGTATCACTGTGAATATAATTACTTTCAGAAATCCATCATTTATTTTCCTCTCATTATTATTTATCTGGAGAGAAATACGCTTTCTTGCCACTCTCTCTCCTGCGCTCTTTAATCCACTCTGCACAGCAAGTCTTGCATACTTATTTCCCCAATCGGTTTGTGGCTTTGTGCTGTTGCGCTGGAAAATGGGCGAGGGCATATGGCCTGGTAGAAATAGCAAACAGAGGAAACACTCCCCAAAACTGCTGACAATCAGATGGACTTTGAACCACATCTATATCCCTAGGGCCTAGGTAAACTTGTCTTTGCCTGGGGGAGCCCTTCCTGCTCCACTGGGGCCCTGCCATTCGGGTAGGTGGGCTGACAGGTGTTTTCAAAGGTCTCCCGGCTTTCTCTCCCTCAGAAATGAGAAATCTAATTTATCTGCATGTGAGAATGTGCCAGAAAACCTGAGGGCGAGCCCTGCTGAGAGTCATCCTATCAGAAAATCGTTTTGAAGAGCTGGAAGAGTATTGAGTCTTCAGTAGCTGGGCTTTGAAACTAGAGCTCCCTCTGTCCTTCCAATAACAGGCACATGCAGGAGTGTACGACTATTGAATTGGAAGGGTGTCAGCCTGGTGCTGTGGCTGATGACTGTTCTGTAAGGCATCGTGAGCCTGTCCCTCTTTGTGCAGCC
>JADRCC010562770.1:0-17965 GCA_019843855.1 Hylomyscus alleni
TTCCCATAGATAAATGTCCCACTTATCCATCACCACAGACACTTCCTTTTGCAATAGATGGGAGCTAACTCAGAGACCTGCTCCTGGAATGTGTATAGAGAATGAGAGACTTTTGGAACACTTGGTCCTAAATGGGATTTCTTCATTAATCCCCTACCCCTCAGGGATCAGAGAGCTAAGCACAGGAGGAGGCAAAAAGATTGTAAGATCCAGAGGTGGTGAACGACACCAAGGAAACAGTGTTTTCCAGACACGACAGGACTGACATATATGAACATGTGAACTCACAGGGACCACACAGCTTCAAGCCAGGTTGGGTCCCAGTGGTGGAGAAGGGAAGTAGGCAGCCTCCCACCCCCTAACCAAGAAGCTTCCTGCAATTAACATTTGCTTGCTAAGAAAAAATTAGTTTTCCTCAATGAAGTCTCATTGGATATTAACCACACTTAAGAGTAGGCCCAGCATTAAATGGCCAACATAAAGCGAACTTAATGATAGTCTTGTAGACTTTTTGTCTTGTATTATTTTATTTGACATTTTTTTGTTTTGCTAGTCTATTTATTTATGTATGTATTTATTGTATATTATGGTTTCTGATTTAATGTGTAGTGTGTGTGTGCTTCACACACACATACACATACACACACACACACACACAGAGAGAGAGAGAGAGAGAGAGAGAAACAGATACAGATAGGCGAGACAGTCAGACAGAGAGAGAGACTCGTAGAGACAGATAAACACACACACACACACACACACACACACACACACACATCCCAACAAAAGTACAAACCACCTCCCTATACTAATTATCACCAACAGTAACAAAAGACTGAAATAACAAAATCCCTATGGCATGGATGAGAACAAAGGCACCTAGACAGGCAAGAAAGGAAAGGTGAGAGGGGTCCACAACTATCTTCAGACAGTAAGACAGACTAGCCACAGAAGACTGACTCAGGTCCAAAGTAGCGAAGTGCAGAGGTAGAAAGCTGCCATGACATGTACCCAGCACACCCACTGGGTGGCCTAAAATGAGAGTAGCAGTTCCAGGTCTATGGAGAAGCTGGGGCAACTGGAGCTCTTCTACTCTAGTACAAAGCAATCACAGGACTACCGTGGCAAAAAAATCCCATGTCTTTTATAAAGTTGTACAGACACACACCAGCAATTCTACTTCTGAAGTACTTACCCAACAGAATGTAAACACAGGTCCACCTGAAGACTTGTATGAAAAATGTTGATGGTCCTTACATTTCAAATAGAAGTAAGCTGGAAGAGACATAAATACCCACCATCAGGGGGCTAGGGAAACAGCTGAGAGTCATCCGTATACAACAGTACTACCCAGAGTCAAAAGCAAGGGTGGTTACACACTAACCACGGGGGAATTATGCTCCCTGAAAAGATATAAATATAAAAGAGTGCACGCCATATGTTTTCAATTAAATAAAACTCTATAAAAAACAAATATAATATATAGTGACAGAAAGCAGATTAGTGGTTGCCTGGGCCTGCGAGGGGGATTAGCTAGAAATGGGGTACAGAGGAACTTTTGGGGGGTGAGGTAACTTGCTATATCTCAGTTGGGGTGGTGGTTTCACGGGCATATAAATTTGTCAGAACTCATCAAAATGAACACTCAAAATGGATCCATTTTAAATTGGTGCAACCATTATGGGAAACTGTACGGAAACTCCTTTTTTTAAAAAAAAAAAAAGAAAAATTAAAAATAAAACCACCCCACGATCCAGCAATCCCACTCCCAGGTATACATCCAGAGGAAATAGAATCAGGATGGTGGAGAGACAGCTGCAGCGCAACATCGTTCACAATCGCCCAGATATGGAGGCCACCTGAATGTCCATCCATGGACGAGTGGACAAGGAAAGCATGCTACTACTTACCGACAACTGATTGCACCACCCTGCCTTTTAACAAGGAGATTCTACCATCCACAACAACGATGGTGGACCCAGAAGTATTAGGGGGATGGGGCCCAGAAGGTAGGTGATGAATGAGCTCATGTGTGGAATCTAAAATCTGGATCTCACAGGGGTAGCAGGTAGGGGTGAGTGGGAAATAGAAAACGATTACATTTCCTTAGCTAGAAAGCATGTGTTCAAGGGATCTATTCTACAGCATGACACCTCATGTCTTGGACATGATGTGTCCCCTCCGTAAGGCTCAGGCATTGAAGGTTTGGTACCTGAGGCAGTGGGGTGTGTGTGTCTGTGAGCATGCGCGTGCGCTTTTGAGAAGTGATTGGTTTACAAAGGTTTTAACAATCAATCGATGACTTCAAATTTTAAATCTATCACTGGGAGGTGCTGGACACTTAGTGGTGAGGCTGGTTGGAAGAAGGAGGAGGTCCCTCGGGCCTGCCTTTGAATGGTGTCTTCTTTACAGCCTTTCCTTGTGCCTTTCCCTCTGCTCCCCCACTGCCTTAGCCTTCTGCTGTGGTACCCTGCCTCAGCAGCCCAGACAGTAAAGACAAGGGGCTGGAATCTCCAAACTGTGAGCCAAGGCAAATGCTTCTCCTTTAAGTTGTTCCTATCAGGTATGTCGCCACCATGATGACAAACTGACTAACACAGTGTCTACAGGTAACAGTGCTTTCAGAGTCATTAAGAACATATGCATTAATAGACATATATTCCCAACAGAAATAAGTGTGTGGTATAAAGCATGGGCTAATTAGCTCTGTTGAGTCATTCTATAATATATGCATATTTTAAATTTCACACTATGCGTGTATACACTTCTATTTATCAGTGGGATATTATAAAGTTTGGATATAAAGTTTGCCTTGGTAAAGCAGTTGTTTATAAAGTTTTCGAGTTTTCTCTCTAAACTCCATCTTCTTTTCAATCACTTTTGTTCTACTCTCTTTGCTAAACTCTGAGTTCTACTCTGTTTGCTAAACAGATTGTCTTTATCCCTTCCTCCTGCTGCAGCCAACGATCAACACGCTCTAGTTGGCTTTGCTCTGTGTCTGTGTGATAAAACTATTCTTCTGGCCACTCACCATCCCCAGTGCCTTGCTGAGTCCCTCTGTAAAGACGACTCTCACTGGCTCATCCTCTGCATTTACCACACTTGATCTCCCCGCCTCTCTTTGGTTTGCAGGGCTGTGCTGCATGGCTGTCCTCCTAATGCAGCTAACACTCTTCCCAGCTCTGGCTCTCCACCATCCTTCCACCTTTAAATATTGGCACACACCTTAGACCTTGGTCTACTCTGCATACACTATTTTCTTTGGATCTATTATCCATTTTTCATGGTTTAGTTTCCACCCACACGGTCACAACACTCAAACTGAGCCCTTTGGTGCAAATCCCCTCCACAGAACTCCAAACTCACATTGACGTGTTTACGCCATGTCTCTATATGGGTTTCTGTTCAATGTCTCCAAATTAGTGTCACAGACCTTCCTCCATACTTTTCTTCTCATAGTGCTACACCCAACATTCAATACCACTTCTTCATTTTTTTTTTTTTAAATAAAGTTTGTGGAGTGCTTGTTTCTGCCCTCCACCAAATCTGACCCTAATGTCACCACCTAATCACTGTTCAGCCAATATTCTCATCTCCATAACCACTATTCTTGCTTCTGATTGCAATTAAGAATCATCCTGAGCACCAAGCCAGGAGTCTCACATACTCTCTGCAGATGCCCTGCCATTGGTCTAGACTCCCAGTCTCTATTGCTATTTTTGAGGCAGTGCCTTGCCTTGAGCTTACTCTGTAGCTCAGGCAAGCCTTGAACCTATGCTCCTCCCACCTCAGCTTCATGAGTAAGTCAGAATTGTGTCACTAGCCTTGGTTTCTGTTTTTTTTTTTTCTCTGTTGTCAGTCCTGAACATAACAGCCAGAGGCATCCTGCTGAAACACAAACATTGTCACTTCTCAGCCCAAAGCGTTTCCATTCCTCCTCATTCCCTTTAAAATTCAGTGTTTTCCAACATTGTACAGTGCAGCCTTGTCTTTTGTCTCCAATAGACAGACTTGGTTTTCTAGCTATTCTTTTTTCCTTGGGGCTCTTTGCGCTTGCTCCTCTGCAGGCCACGTGTACTCCTTTGCTCGATCACTCAGATGTTACCTTGGCCTGCCTTAATTGCCTTCCCTGGTAGTCTGGTCTCCACGGCACTTACTGCATGCTAATAATGTCCTTTGTCTTTCATATGCTTTTCCTATCTTTTCCCCACACAGCGTGTGTAAGCTCATTTCAACAGGGCTTTGCTTGTTTTGTTCAGTACTATAACCTTGGCACCTAGAACATAACAGAAATTCAATAAGAATTTGTTCAATTAATGTCTATATGAACATGCTAACATTTAAGTTCATATTAAAATGAGATTTCCTTCACTCAAAAAACTATCAACAATTCTATCGTTATTTTAAGTTGTCATACGTAGCAATGGGTAACATTGTAGCTGTCATTTTCCAGAGTTGTATATCGCTATACTTGGGCACCCCCAGCATCCATCTCTGTCCTCAACCTTGCTGCCCTCCTTCATAGCCATTGTTATCATTGTTCTGAGAGTTTAGACAATAGAATCAGACATTAAATAAAACAAAGCTTCATTTCCTTAAAATAATTTCCATTGTTTACTGATGTCATACTACATACTCAGAAAACTTAAAGCCAAAGAATAGAATCTGTTTCTGAGTTTCTATTAATGTTGTTAACTAAACTCTGTTCTCCCATAATAGTCAAAACTCCAAACTCAGGTCCCTCTGATAATGACTAAATTGAAGACACAGTTTTAGAAGGGTGATTGAGTTAGCAGAAGGTCACTATAGTGGTCTGTAGCTGGTTTGATTGCTGTCTCCATAAAAGATTAACATATGTAAAAATGCCCCGAGTGTTCTCACACAGAAGAAAGATCATGTAGGGGACACAGGACAAAGGATGTTCTGACATCATTGAAAGAGCCCTGGCTTGACCTTAGACTTGTAGCCCACAGAGCTACAAGGAAGTGAGCGTCTTAAACTACCCCATCTATGTAGCTTCTTGTGGCAGGCTGGCAAACTAGTACAGTTGCCAATAACCAGTTAAGAAATAAAAGGGAAAGTATTAGTCTTTATAGGAGCCTTAGTATAGTAAAACACATAGAAACAGCCCTATCATGTAAAAAAAATGTTTTATTTCATTATCTTAGTACTTGTCATCCCTGTGGGACGCAGGAATGGGGCAGGGCTACAACTTCTTATCCCTCGTGTTAGCTTCATCTTCTCATAGCTACTTAAACAAAGGAGTCTTTGCTCAATAGCACAGACTTAAGTAGAAACGGTATTAAATACTAGATTGTGGTCTCAGGTTTGATCCGCTCCAACCTCTAGATAATTACTTTGCCTCAATGGGGTTTACTGTGAAGGCTAAACATGATAGGGCTGAGAAGTACCCAGGTAGTTAGTACAGCTCAGGGTCTATCTCCAGATGAGACTAAGTCAGAGGAAAAGGCCAGCCCTGAGCTGGTGGCACCATCCCCTAGACTCTAGGTGGACTCTAGGTGGAAAAGATGAAAAGGAGAAAGGCCATGAGCACAAGGATCATTGCTCTGCTTCCTGGTCACCATGGTGTAAGTTGCCCTCTTCTCTCCACCTTCCACTGAGTGCTTGAAAACCATGATCTAAATAAAGTAAATCATCTATCTTGGGCTGTCCTGCTAGGTGTCTTGTTACTGGGATAAAAAGTCTGTTTTTGACAATTTTAGTTTGTTTTTTTTTTTCCTAAAACAAAGAAGTAATTTCAACTATGCATTCCTTCAACAGAGAAGATTTAAGGTAAAAGTCTTTCTAACAATGAAAACACCATGTCCAGACAGGGAGTCACAGATCTGAGGTCCATGGTGTGTTGTGTCCTTGCTGTGATAAAGACCGTGATCAAAACCAGCTTGGGGAGGAAAGAGTTTATTTCATCTTTCACTTTCATGTCACAAACCATCATTGAGGGAAATTGTGATTGGAACTAAATGGGAACTTTGAGGCAGGAGCTAAAGCTGAGGCCAGGAAGGAACACTGCTACAGGCTTGCGTCCCATGGCTTACTCAGCTTGCCTTAGAGATGAATGACCCAGGATCATCTACTCTGGAGTAAAACTGCCCCAAATAGGCTGGCACCTCCCTTATCAATCTTTAACCAAGAAAATGCCACAGACTTGCCCACAGACCAAAATAATGAAAGTCTCCTCCCAACTGAAGTCCTCTCTTCCTAAATGTCTCTAGCTTCTGTCAACCAGTACATGGTGTTCAGCTGCACCTGGCTCACAATGACACGGGAGGCAAATTTGGGAGAGTGATTGGTCCTACTTCTTGGCTTCTCCCCTGTATAATCTGTAGTCATTATCTATATTTCCTAAGACAGTTCAAAGTCATTGCCATAGGCCATCAGCCTTGTCCAGAAGGCCTCTCTTCCAAGATCTTCCCAGTGATGATTCTTTCTTCTCAAGCTTTGGCTCAATTCTACCACCCACAAGGCTCATCCAAATTCAAGCTCTACCCATTCTCCATGCCCTCTCCTTTGGAACATATTGTCTTTCATGGTTTGTCACTATTTATCATTTCTCTGTTTTCTCATTTGAGCCATGCATTTCATTCACTAGAGCTACAAGTGCCCACCAAGTCAAATGATCATTCTTGTCTTCATTTCTTGGAGCTGGTCCCACCAGCACTCCATTGTGCCTTTAGCTTCTTCTGGTTGTATGAGAACATGGATACCTGAACACATACATCATTAGATGAATAAAGGGATGAAAATGTGGTTCTTGGGATGATTATACCTTTGGCCATAATTCCTTGGAGACCTGAATTGCTGATAGGAACTTATAAACAGTGATTTTTTTCTTTACCCTCTTTACTCCTCCTACCAAGAGGAAGGGCTTTAAGGGGTCGAAAGTGATAGAGAGCCTACCAGTGACTATATGCAATGATTTTATCTTAGTTCATTTTATATTTCTGCAGAAGACTGATACTGACAAACGAACACCTGCTTGTTAATTTCTTTAGTTGGTCCATGCAAGGCAGAGTGATAAAGGCAGATATTGAGTGATTCCATACTCATTGTTGCCATTGCCACCTTGATGTTAGTACAAGTGATTGAAGACACTGATTGAAGACATTGGAAGCACCATCTGTGGTTGGATGCTAGAGGGATGCATCCCTTAGTCAATAGGAACTACAGACCTGTGGTGGGATGCTAGAGGGACATCTCCCTGAATTAATGGAAACTACACACCTGTGATAGGGTGTTGAATGGATACCTCCCGGGTCAATGGAAACCATGTATCGGGCTAAAAGGGCAAACACTTACAAAGGACAGATATGTGTCTATTCACCAAACTCTTGCTTTCATCTATCGTCAAAATGTACAGGATGCAGAAAAGAGAGCATTATACCTAGAAAAGGAGAGGTCAGGCTTCACACAGGAAGAGCTTATGTTACATATTTTCATCATCATCATCATCATCACCATCATCATGAATGACCTAGAATTTTATTTAGATATAGCAACAAAATTTGGAGAAGGAAAAATAATACAGAAGTCTTGTGTGAGTGAGTATTAAAACACTGGTTAAACAGTGTGCTATTAGAAAAAAATTACAAGGCAAAAACACACTATATTATGTGTGAGAATTTAACGTCTGAAAAGGCCCACAAAAGAACATAGAAATAATAAATTTTTCAGAAAATAGTATTGATGGAATTGGACAAATCTTTTAGATAAAAACACCCAATTTTTAAAACAACCTTTAGAATAAAAGTATACAGTGCTTTAAAACAATTTTTAAGTGGATTGCAGTTAGATGTAGAATTATGCCAGAAAGTTGTCATACCAGTGTCTCTGTTGGGATCAAAAATACTTTCCTATAATACAGGAAATATGCACCAAAGAAGGAAAGTTTACTTGGCTGCACAAACAACATATTTGTATCAAAATGTCTTCATGAAGTAATATGACAGACAACCTGAAACAAAATTGATGCATCGTGGAAAACGACGTGTCAGTGTTCTTAATGCACAAGTAACCATGACGACCGAGCTGAGAAGACCTACACACTGCTCTAACATAGGCCAGTTTGTAAAGGAGGAAGTGAGACCACCCCCCAAACTAAGGAACTCGCTTGAGATTAACACACCAAGTGGCAAATCCCAAACAGGGTGGTTCTAGAGTCTACACACTTAAGCCACCACTCCACCATATATACAGTCAAAAAATAAGCAAAGCAATGGAAAAGGCCAACAGTATTTCTCTTTAGCCTGCAGACCTACAAGTAATTAGCATTTATGTTCTTGGATAATGGGAATGAACCTGATAGTTCCTGACCATCCATCTTGGAGCCTTTCTGTCAGACAAGTGTATTCTCTGGCAAGTTCAATGTCATTTCTGAGCTAAAGGCACCAAGCTTAGATCAATACAGCCCCAGATTGGCTAACAGTTCAAATCATGGGGCCTTTTAGAGATCACAAATGCCTTTTCCTGGGCTCTAATGTATGGCTTTCTCTCCAGCCCCATTTCCTTTTGGGTTAATATGCAACAGTCACTTGAGTAAGCCATTTGTTACCATATATCCTTAGGCAGCAGGCAGGAAGGCTGAGGACACACTTTTCTCAGTGACAAGAATGTTCTGGAATTGATACTGGTTGTGTTCTCACTTTGTGTCTGGTTTCTTCGTGCTTCCCATAACTTCTGTGTGATCTAGGGAGTCCCTCACCCCTAGAAGGCAGAGCTATGTGCTGGCATGTGAAGCAAATAAGATTTTTATCTTTCCCTCTGTCCCAGTTTTCAAACATTCAGAGATGTCACATCCTGATATTAGCATACAGCCACAAAGATTCTGGTTTTCCTATGGTCGGGCTTCTCCTTCCATATACCAGTTTCCCAAAGCCATCCCGTAATAGGGTCAGCTTTCTTCTTCTGACCTTGTTCTCTGTTGAGTCTACAGAATCCCAAACCACAGAAAAGCAAATGCCAGGAATATCTGGGGGAGACATGACCAGACAACTTCCTGATGACATGCTCCTAAGCTGTCCCAGCATCACAAGCTGTAGTGATTTCCTGCATTTCTGTTCTGCATTAACCCTGACCTCTCTTGCCTTTCTGTACTTCAGTGGCACACTACATCACTCTTCACCCAGTTGGAGCATCCTCTAGCTAAAGTCATCTCTCTCCATGGCAGGTTTCTCTCACAAGAGACCAGAAGGCAAGCTATAATTCATGGTCCTGTTGGGTGGTCTGGTACCCAAGCTCTACTGCTTCTCCATCTTCTGTTCCCACACTCTGAACATCTCACTCTGAAGAACAGGATGCAACTGTCAACCAGAAATGATACAACAGCAATGTCTTTAACAGAAGACTTGTTGGTAACAGTTACCTCCCTTCAGCCCACACTCAACACTGTCCCAGCCTCCTCCACCTCCACATCCCAATCTTCTTCAGTTCCTTTATCATTATGCACACCTGCATCTGTGAAAGCCTTCAGCCCTAAAAGGAACCTCGTGAGAGTGAAATCCACTTAATTCTTTTTTCATTCCTGGAGTCTCCTCACCAACATCTGGAACAAGATTTTTATTCGCAACAGGTGTTCTGCAGCCGTTTTATTTACCCAGTCTGTTTATTTATGTGCTTTAAAGAATGCCTGGGTGTTTCTGGTTCTGAGAGAGTAGAGTGTCTGTGGCTATCTTAAGATGGCTCCACTGTTTTGTTGCTGGAGCCAAGAGGTGTGAAGGGAAGGGAGCTGGAAATGGAGGTATCACCTGCCTGGACTGGCATCTCCCTTTGTTCATTTGCAATGAACTTACCTTGTGAACTTGGTACTTACCAGCAGGGATGTCAAGGACTCCCTCTGACCACTAGTGAAGCATGTAGCACTCTACCCTTTGCATTCAATAGTCTCTCTCTCTCTTTGCAACCTTATCCTGTGGCATAATACAGCTCCCCATTCAGAGTTTATTCAAGAATTGTCTTCTCTGTAGGTTTTCTGCCTTCCAGTCATGGTATTGAGTTTCCTTTACTCAGAATCCCCACTTATGGAAGCCTGGTATATACTGTCTCTCATTAACACAAAAGCTTCAGTCTCCCCTCAAAGAGAGTAAGAATTTAGTCTGGGGACAAACATGAAGGACTGAGTCCTCCTGGACTCAAGCAGCCCTGAAAGAGGTGTTCGTCTGTGGAAGCGGTTACGTTAGATTTTATTAATTACAGAGCAAAGAATGTCATAAATCATGGCCTTTACCATGCATATAAGTAGGGACCATTGGGGGATGAGTTATATCAAAACAGGGATTTCAGCTATAGGCTTCAGACCCTGCCCGACAACATCAGTTTCTGCTTTGGTGGAGGATGATACTCTTCTATGATGCATTTCAAAAGACATTAAGCCACACAGGGTGGTAAGTGATGAATGGCTTTCAATAGGGCTAAAAATAGCCTAAGAGAACTTGGCTCTGGTCTACAGCATCTTAACCTAGCTATTCGTACAATCTTTATCATACTTTTCTTTTTACTAGACAATTCCATTTAAAATCTGTTAGATGTATTTGGATACATATAAAATTTTTTAATCCCCCAAAATAACACTACTAGAACAAGGTAGTGTTTTTCTCACCTTAAAAAACAAATTGGGAGTGTACCACCCAGCTTCAAGGCTGGTCCATGGAGCTCTCTTCCTGCCTCCATCCAGCGCTGGACTTCTCATGTTCAACATTTTTTCAGATAGTGAGATTCAGGCCAAGACACTTGGGGAGACTACTAAAACAACAGCTTTTCCAGCTGGGCTGTCACCCTCTGGGTATTCCTTGGAAATTCACACAGCACATGCCTGGTCACACTTTCTCAGAGAGAGTGAAGTGTGACAAAGGAAACCATCATCAAACAGAGTCCCCTGTGCTCAGAGATCAGGAACCTGCATGCAAACTGAGGTGTAGTAGTGGTTTGAAGGCGAATTGTCCCTCACAGGCTCATGTGTTGGAACATTGTCTCCCATCTGGTGGTGCTGTTCTAGAAGTCTAGAGAAGGTTTAGAGGCTTAGAGATGGAGCCTTGCTGAAGAAAGTGATCCGCCGGAGTCAGGTCCATTCTATGCTGTCTGCTTTCTAATAACAGAAGCGGTGGAAGTCCCATGATGTCTTGCCACCCTGCCACAACAAACTGTATCTCTTCTTAAGCTGAAGGGCAATAAATAAATAAATAAACATTACAAGCACAACCAACAAAACAAACATAAAAACCTCACTCTAACACTTGCCTCATTTCTAGTCTCATTTCATTTGGTCAAAGCAGAGAAAATGATTCCTATGGTGAAATGGAAAAGCAGATGTCAGAGTAAATAAATGGCTTACTAACACACAGTTTATAATATGAACAGAACTATTTGCTGTTAGATCTACCATTCTTCATGAGCTATTGGTGGTCTAGGATTTGGCTGTCAATTCTGGACTGACAGTATTGTGTGTGACTCCTGGCAAGAAGTTAAAGAAGGTATCTGCTCACTGGTTCTCATGGAGGAGCTAAGTTCAAGAGCCAAGCAACATGGACTGTAGTGTGGAGAATCTCCAGTTCAAGGCCAAGCCAGTCTACACCATGAGATCTTGCCTCATAAAGACGCAAGAATAAATGAACACGTCATTCTGAGTTAAAAAGGTGACCTCGCTCTACAAATCAACTCAACAAGCATTTGCAACACACATTCTAGACTCCAGAGATAAATAAAACCAGATGTCTAGCCAAAGGTGTGAGCCATAGCTCTAAATACTTCACAGAAGCAGCAGTGGTCCCATAAAGCCAAGCTACCATTAGAGAATCCCAGGCCATGTGTTCCAGCGAGGCGACTGCTTTGTCAGCTGTCCACAGGAGAGCCCTGTGCCACTTCCATCTTCTTTCTGTTCCCTAGACCTGGTCAGACATCCACAAAGCCACAGAAAGGAGCTAAAGAATATGCCTACCATTGACATATTTAGAGACAAAACCCAATCTTCCAGCTTACACTCATGAGCGTCCTAACATCAATCACTGGATGCATGTGTTGCCTACCCAATGCAATGGGTTAATGTCTTTCCATGGTGTCTGTTTTACTCTCTACTTAATTGCCACCACCAGCTGCCAGAAAAGCAGTTCACTGCTGAACTGACATGAGGTCACCAATGAGGAGACACTTTTGATAAAGATGGAGTTTTCTAGAGCAACTCAGGGATCACAGAAATTAATGAGCACTTCACAACCTCATGGTGACTCTACCATGAACTGAAGTCTCCAAAACTCTCCAGTTGACTCATCTTATAGGATGAAATGCCCCAGTCTCCAGGTTCTGAGTGTGCCTGGAGTTCTGAATTAATTTGCCCTTTGTTTGAGATAGATTCCATTAAAATATCATAAAATTATTAAATTATTGAACTATTTAGCATATCTTGATACCACAAACAGTCAATGGTTTCAAAAATACACTCTGTAATAAAATGAGAACAGGCCTTTTCAACTTTTGAGTACTAAATCTGAGACCCCCATAAACTCCAACTCCATATGACCCTTGTTTTAAATGTCCACATTTATTGTCCATTTTAGGCTCAGAACAAGGCTTATTCCAGAGACATTTTGAGCTTGTCAAATATGTAAATTGTTTTTCAAACACTTTGGGGTTACCACAAAACCTAAATTGTTTTTAGCTAACCAAGCACTTTCTCTCCTTGGTTTCAAAGGCTAACTTTATTTTACGTTTTTTCAAGAAAATTTACTTCAGATGTTTCTGATCCAGTGCACTTAAATAATTAAAATACTGTTTTGAAAGAGCTGATTGGTGTGCAGGAAAGCAGGAACACTCTTGAGCCCTTTGTCTCAGCCTCTGTAAACATGTTTTCTGAAAAGCATGAAGCCTTGCTTTGCCAAGAGTAAACCAACTGCAGTGGGACAGTGTGGTTGAAAGTCTGA
Source organism: Hylomyscus alleni (assembly GCA_019843855.1). Lineage (NCBI taxonomy): Eukaryota > Metazoa > Chordata > Mammalia > Rodentia > Muridae > Hylomyscus > Hylomyscus alleni. The sequence goes on from JADRCC010562770.1 coordinate 12,927, forward strand.
TTTCAGGGAAAACCCAGTACCATCCATAAGGAAAGGGTAGACTCTGTGGAAGTCTCTTCATCTTCTCTGCTTCCAGAGGCTCGGCAGTAAAGCTTTCTGACCAGATCCTTTACCAATGGCAGATACTTGGAAAAGGGGAGCAAGACCTGGCCTTTTCATCTAGGAATAGAATGGGAGCCCCCAGACTGGGTGTGCTTTTATTGCCAATCTTGGGGGGAGGGGTGATTTTTTTTTTCTTTCCAAGCATCACCAATATGGTTTTGCAATCTGGATCCAGGGAAACATGCAAGTAAGATTAGGTGTGGGGTACACACCTTTAATTCCAGAACTTGGGTGGCAGAGACAGGTAGATCTCTCTGTGTTTGAGGTCAATCTGGTCTACATGGAAAGTTCCAGGCCAATCAGAGCTGCACAGAGAGAATGTTTCTAAAAAGAAGGAGAAGGAAAATGAGAAAGAGGAGAGGAGGGGAGGAGGGAGGAATGAGAGAGAAAGGGAAGGAAAGGAGAAGGAGAAGAAGAGAGGAGAACCTTGGGGAGGAGAGGGAGGAGAGGAAGGGAGGGGAGGACAGAACAGGAGAGAAGAAAAGAGAGGATAAAGGAGAGGAGAGGGGAGGGGAGGGGAGAGGAAGAGGAGAGGAAGGAAAAGAGAGGGAAAGGAAGGGAAAGGAAGGGAAGGGAAGGGAAGGGAAGGGAAGAGAAGAGAATCATTGACTGCATCAACTGATTCTATTTTAGATGTCCTGATGAATAGGTCCAGTCAAGTCAACAAATAGGAGCCATTGGGAACTTAGTGAGTGCCTTGGGGGAACTCCATCAGACATACTTTATCTTTTTATACCACTATATACTTGATGCTCAACAGAATATGTGCCTGACATTTCTTAGAGAGGAGCCACTAAAATCAGAGTATTGGACAGTGATGCTGCATCTAAACACATCATCACCTTCTGAAGACCTGGTGGCTCTGAGATTCAGAGGATGCAGTCCAAGTCCAATAGACTCTCATGAGTTTTCCTTGGAGACAGGGACACTCACATTGCTGGTCCCTGGGGTTTTAAGAGCTTCTCTTGTTCACACAGAGCAGTCTGGTTTTACAGAGAAGCTGTTATGAGAGCCCTTTCAGGGGGTCCCGATCATTTAGAATTCTTGGTGAGGGCGAAAATTCATTTTTCTGTTGACCAAAAGCAACTTAAAGAACAAAGTTTGTTCCAACTCTGTTGCAAAGGGATAAGAGGCTGTCATGGCAAGGAAATATGACAGTGATCGGAAGGTATGGGATGGGAGGCAGGAATCTGAGAGCTCACATTAGTAGAACAAAGCAGAAGCATAAAGAGCAAACTGGAAGTGACACAAGCTTTTAATCTCAAAGCCTGCCCAGTGTGATATATTTCCTCTAGAAACAGTGTCACCCATCAAGGGTGCCACACATTCAAAAATATAACCCTTAGAAGGAGAGTTCTCATTGAAACCACCACACTAGGAAAGGGTTTGTCACTTTTCTTGTTGCTATGACAAAATAACCTGACAAGAACAACATAAGGAAGAGTTTGTTTTGGCACACAGTCCCAAGGCCCAGTCCATCACAGTGTGGAAGGCAGGCAGCAGGAATCTGGCAGGGGTCGGGGGAACATTATGTCTAGCGTTAGGAAGTAGAGGTTGATGACTGTAGTACTGAGCTCATTTTTCTTTGATTCAATCTGGGACCCAGTCTGTGGAATAGTACCACTCTGTTAGAGTGGGTGTTCCTACTTTAGTGAAACCAGTCTAGAAACTCCCTCCCAAACATGTTCAGTGGTTGTCTCTAAGGTGACTCTAGATCTATCAAACTCATAGTATATGATGTCACTTGGTGTAAACAGTACCTTTGCAGGCTGGCATATGTCTTGGTGTTGAATTCAGTTAACACAGGCATCGGTAGATGACTCTGTCCGTTGAGCTAGATAGACATAGAGCTAGAACTAGAACCCAAGATCTTTGATTCTTAGCAAGGACTTATTGCTTTCTATTCTCTGAATTCAACTCAATTTCTGTTGCATGACCTCTGACTCGGATGTTTATAACTCTCATTTGCACCTAGGACTTGCCTGTGTCGATCCTGTTATTACAGGTTGACAGTAGGCTGATTTCTCAATACCTGTCTAACAACAGTTGACTGCCCCTTAGAAACACAACTGAAGACAAAAAGACTTCCCAGGATGCTTTGGAATTTTCTGGTTTAGGCCTGGCTGGAGAATTGTGATATAGAGATGCCCAGGAGGGAACAGAGCAAAGCCTGAACCACAGGAGCAAGCAGTAAAGACAGTGTAGAGGTAACCGCAAGGTCACTAAAAGTACTTCCTTGGTTAGTTTTTTTTGCTTCACTAAAAATACAACAACAACAACAACAACAACAACAACAACAGATATCTACATTTTTCAAAACACACAAGTAAAACTTTGGATAGATTTCCTCAAAGGCAACTACTGAGAGCTTGGCAGAGCCTCTGCTGTGGGGGTTGGTTTAGATAAACAAAGGCCTTGGGGAACTGTGTAATCTAAGCTTCTCCCTATGGTCCATGCCAGCATTTTAGCTGCCAATAAGTAGACATGCTTTTTGATTCCAAAAATAAAATGTGATTATACCCTCACTACCCTAGTCTACCCTGACCATTCTATGGGCCATTACATGAAGAAAAGGAGAGATGCATTTTGTGGTAGTGTTTTTTTGTAAGTTACCATTTAGAAAAACTCTTGACTGTGTGCTGTCATAGAGAGGCTGGCTGCTGTGGCCAGACAGTGACCACCTAATAGAGCCTCTGAAATGTCTCTCCTGCCAGGGACACATGGCTTTCATTAGTAAAGAGCTGGCTATCTTTCTGACCCTGGAGTTCCCTCTCATTGTGATGTATATGTATTTGATACTTCTCTAGATTGGACATGAAGGTAAGGAAGGAATAAACACAGAAAATTGGGGACATTTTCTATAGCTGTGACAGGAAAAACAATTCTGTGCCCATATCATGAAGGCCTTGGAAATGTCATCATGTCAGTACATTTCCTGTTACTATAACAGAATGTCTGAGACAACATAATTTATTAAAGAAAAGTTTGTTTGGACTTTGGACATGGAGGCTGGCAAGTTCAAGGGTGTAGCAGTGATGTCTGGTTGGGGTGTCATAATATGGCAGAAGGCAGAAATGCAAACAGGTTTGTGTAAAAGAAGCAAGCCTTGAGAGGCAGGCTCAGACCCACAAGAATGTCATTAATCCCCAGGAATGACCAAAGCACACCTTAAAGGCGACACTTCTTAATACCAGACAATAGCAATCAAATTTCAGCTTGAGTTTTGGAGGGTGCAAATCCTATTCAAATTAAGCGTCATGATTTTTCTGAAGTAATATTAACTATGAGAAAAGCTGGCATCTCCCTTTCAGACCCTCCCCCCTCCCCCCGGCCTTCCTCACCAGATTCACAGCCCTGTTCTACTCAGGGGATCATCTTGTCCCAATTTACAGGCACTTGCTCAATTTTAGGACTGGGAGGCTTTCGGAAGCCTTCATACCAATAATGGCCTCTTCCTTGAAATTGACAGAAAACAAAGGGAGGAAGGAAGGAAAGAAAGGAAGAAGGGAGGGAGGGAGGGAGGGAGGGAGACATCAAGCCACCATTTGGGATTCTCCAAGAAAGAAAAGTTAACTTCTCTTAGCCTACAGAAGTTAAAGAATGGATAAGAAGCATGGTGAATTGCAGGCTTATATATTTTAAAGCCTACTTTAATAAGGACTTTTAAACACTTACCCTCTCTTCTAGAGCACCACCCACCAGAGGCAGTGGAAAAGGAAAGGTCATTGGGCAAAGGAGGATGGGGACCTGTTTAGAAATAGTTCCTTGGGGGAGATTCTAATCTTCATTGTAAGATAGCAGCAGTTCAGTTCACATGAATAAGCAGCTGTAGTTCCATCCACTCGCAAGCACCATTCACAAATCAGCAACAGCAGAACAAACCTTGGGCTCTGTCAATTGGCCCGAGTCTGCACAGAAGCGTCAAGAAGCTGCCAGAATGCCACGAGAAGTTTTTTGGTGCATTTCTTTCTACAAAATCACAACAAATGATGATCAGGAAAGAAAAGAAGGTAAGATTAATCAATACCACAGTGTCATCAGTGAAGACCAGCAAAAAGTAGCAAGGCAAACCAATGCCACACTGTCATCCACTGTCTGTTGTGTTATATGTATACCCTTTCCAAACATCATGTGTTCTCTCAAGCATCTATTCTACCAAAACATCCCATGCCCCCTTTCCAGGCAGCTTCCAGAAAAACACCATGTGTCTCTTCTTTGCATGACATCCTCCCACGCATGTGCTTCAGCAGAATATCCCCCATAAGACAAGTTTCCAGAAAAACATTACATGACACAAAGAAACCAGAAGAAACCAGAAACTTCTACTTCAGTGAATCCTAAGGGAAGTATATTGTAAATGAATTTGAGACTCTTATATTCAGTATAACCTGTGCAATATTCCTTCATTTACTTTCTAGTGTTGGGGATGAACTTAAGGCCTGACACATATTAGGCAAACACTCTACCAATGAGCTTTATCCTCCACCCTGATCCTTTGTTCTCTGTTCACATTCTCAAAGTTAGTTTTCTTCTAAACTAATGGTACTAGTGAGCTGCTACAGTCTGTCTTATTCCCATCTCCATGACTGATATCGTCTCCTCTGTCTGGACTTCCTATTTTCTTCCCTCATGACCTATGTGATGATATTAATCTCACTAGATCAGCTAAAGTAAATGTTCCATCTCAAGACCTTGACTTTAATGGTGTCTGAAAAAAAATCAAACCCTGTTTTTAGTGTATTAATACATCATACGGAAGAGATTTGGACAGTCACACCTGGACTTCTTTGGGAGCATTGTTCTATCTCCCACAAGAGAACAAAGGCTAAAAGTAGAAGAAAGTGATGAACAATCTCATAGTCATGTCTCCTCCTTATCAGGCAAGATTCCCTAGAGGAGAATCCATCTCTTCATATAAGATGTGCTAATGCTCCCCA
>JADRCC010562771.1:0-15119 GCA_019843855.1 Hylomyscus alleni
AAAAAAAAAGAATAGTTTGTTTCCCTAGTGAAACTCCCATGAAGAAATCTAGGCTTCCATAATGTTTCACTGGATAAAGATGAATACCAACTTAGCCACAAACTCTTTCTTGATCTATATTAGTGTCCTACCTACAAGATATGCTACTACCGTTGTGGCAAAAGTTTGTGAGAATATACAACTAATGCCTGATTTTACTTAAGCCCCACTCCACAAGATGGATCCAGTACCCAAAATGCTACTTGAGAGGTCAAGGATCAGACTATAAATAGCTCAGAGACCTAGGATAAAACCAGACACTGCTGTCATAAAGAAAATAACAACAACAGAAGCAGCAGCAGCAAAACTAACATCAAAAAGGAAAAATTGTAGCAATAAAATTACTCCTAATGACATTCATGCTATAAGCATAGATGAGTGTCTTCTCAGTATCAGAGAAAGTTTTCTCCTGCAGCAGATGGGAACAAATACAGAAACCCACAACCAGATATTATGCAGAAAGTAAGAAACCTTGATTTCTACCTTTTTATGTTTAGTCTTCACAAGAGCTCACATAATATTATGGTCTTCATTCCATGAAATTTTTGCATAAATGCTTGCAATGCTCCCAGGTCAGGGATCATAAGCCATACATAATTTTGTGGTAAATCTAATCAAGATAAACAAGGTGATTTGATAGTTTTTTTTCCAGGATGGAAGGAATCCATTATAAATAAATTTCCCCTGAAGGAAATAGCCTTTCTCTCTGATTGATGACGTCAGAAACCAATGCTTAGAAACGGATGTTCAGTATTTGTGTCTGTTGGAGACTGGAAATTATAGAAATAACTACTTAAGAGTTGATGAATACTTCCTAATATTATTAGGCCTCTGCCTCTGCCAAGTTATGTTTGTAACATTTCAGCTACTCCATCTATGCAGGCTTTATAGCAGCATTAGTGTGAACAAGCTGCAAAATCAAATTCTCTACTTGATTAGTGATCTTTCTGTGTTAAATGAATTCCAGTGGACATTAGCATGTGCCAAAATAATTTTCTCATTTCTTGTTTATTCCAGAAGGTGTATTATAAGCCCTTTCTCCAAATTACTGTCCCAAATTTTCCATTTTTCTACCTTTGTAAATACCTGAATAACCAGTCAAAATATGCATTCCATGAGACTATCCATGTCTCCAGACATATTTTCACCAAAACAGATAAAAAAATGGTTTCATTAAGAATTTTCCAAGTGGAAGGATTTTCCTCTTGCTGTTGTCTTTAAGGGCTATATCCACGAGTCTATATTATATCCACTGTTTGTCCCCACTGTTCATCAACTGATGTGCTAATCTATCTATGAAGTTTACTACTTTTCTCTGTATCAGATTCTGGTAGTAGTTAGCAGTTATTCTATAGCAAAAGTGGCAAGTGACAATTTAGCTAGGGAGCCCATTCACCTAGCAAGTGTCCTTTACTACCTGATCTTAGAGTTGCATTACTACATCTTTATTACATCAAAATTTTTGAACTGAGAAATCAACTTAGGATCATCGCTAGGCATGATGTCATGACCTTTCCCAGAAATAATGAATATAGACTATCTAAATTCTTACTGTTTTGATGGAGCTAGTTATGAATCCTAATAAGACATCCCAACTTATCCAAGGTAGATACAAATATTAGGACTTATACCTTAAAATGATCCATATACTTAATTTGTTTTACAACCTTGGTATTCTGTAGATTAATCAGGCAGAGACCATTTTGGATGACTTCCTGATATACTGAAATAATTGTAATAATTTATTTAATACCTGAGTTAAATTATCATGCAGCTGATGCTGGCCTCAAATATCCCATGTAATAAATGACTACTTTGGACTCCTAATATCATACTTGTACTTCCTAAGTGCTGGGATTGCAGACATTCACGACTGTGTCTCTATATTGCTGGCATGATCAATAGTATTGTTCATGCTAGGAAACTGCTCCTTCAACTAAGATACACTACTATCCTTCAAGTCCTTTGGTCCCTTATAAAACATGCAGCCTAAGAACAAATGTTCACATTGAGATGGGTGAAAACTGCTTTGTGTTTTATTCAGAGCAGGTACCCTAATATACTCAGTCTTTTTCAGTCTCAAAAATTCAACTTTTGTTTATAGTCCATGGGCTCCATATTATCATACCACATAGCCTGGGACTCAAAAGATTGCCTAAGTCTTCCAATATACTTGCTGCTTATTAATCATGTGCTCTAATTTACATAATTCTACTGATATAGTGAAACAGCATGTTAAATATGCAGAGGTTCTTAGTTATTGTTTAAGGCTCGATAAACAAGAAAATAAACATTGCTGTGGATTATAAATATAAATATGTAAGGTGAAAAAGGAATTATTTTGCTAGTATATATTTCCTATATGATGATGCTATATCCTATAAAATGTCAATATTCTGGAGATAGAAAAATAGAGGGGAAGAAGACAGGAAAAGAAATAATTCACTCATTTTTTTCTTTATTGATAATGTTAGGGTAACTTAATATGCATATAGTTGGAACAAGTTCTTAGTATCTTTTATTATGACCCTTATCTTTGCTCCTTGTCTCATGCTCTGGGCCAAGACTAGAGTTCATTGGTTTTTTTTTTAAGATAGATTATAGGCTCCTTCCTGGCTTCTTCACATTCCTGAATGTTCATCCATTTTAATACTGCTTGAAATTTAAAATGTGGAACTATTTGCCTTTGTTTACCATCGTATTCCTTACCCATATGCTCATTTCAGCATTATGGCTCAAAAGAATTAAGGACTAATGTCCTTAAATTGGGCACTCTGTGTGTTAGACTGGGGTCAGAACATCATTTATGACCTTACTACTCCAATAGTGTCAGCATAATAATGATTAGGATCTCTGTATTTTAATGTCGTGTTTGTTCTGTGTCTAACTTACCTCAAGATGCTTTGGTGTTCATCTTTGCTAAAAGAACCATCCAAGAATATGAGTTTAAAAGTTCTTTGGGAACAAGGGACAGGACCATGTAGCATTCTTATTTTGGTGCTACAAGTCACGATCTCTCCAGAAAATATGTGTACACATTTTTTCCTTACTCTGGACAAAGGACTAGAATTCTATAAGTAGTGTTGTTTAGTTTTTGGCTGTCTTTATGTGTTTTGATTGAGTAGGTTAAACAATGTTCCCTCCTAGTCACCCTTCTCCCTATTCATTAGAAATACAAGATACTTTTAACTCACCCATAGTTCTTTGAGTCAGACTTCTATAGTTGACATTTGAACTTGTACAACTCCTTGTAATCTCTTTTTTGTTCACTGAAAGACATGTCAGTCTTCTTATCTTGCCCCTCTGATTTTGTTATGCTTTCATTACCCTAGCAACAGGCAGCGCATCTTTGTATCACTGTTGTTTTCCATTAGTATTGACTTGGAGGGCAGTCAATATGAAACTTTCTTTGATTCTTGGGTTTATGCCACTAGCTTATTTACTATCTATTTGGAATGGAGTCATTTTTCATCTCACAGAATAAATCTAGCTGGTCTATTATTATTCATGTAGTAGAATTCTCATTTCCTTGAACGTTTTATTTTAATTTTTAATTTAAGAGTAACTGTTTCATTGTAGACTGATATTATGGTTTATTCTCTTTTAGAAATGGCTGCATAAACAAATCTGAAACAATGACAATATTAATGGAAATATAATGTTCAAGAGGGAAAATTTCATGGAGTTCTACCTACACAAAAACTATGCAAAAACTATAAAACTAATGACTTATGAGAGAAAGAGAATTAGCCTCTTCCAGTATTGATTGTCTAATGTGGAGTGGTTAGCTTTGAAGTTATATATACATACAACAACAATATGGATCTAGGGATTGTGTTTACATATTTGTGCATATGTGTGTGTGTGTGTGTGTGTGTGTGTGTGTGTGTGCAATACTAATACTCAAAGAAAAAGAAGTTATTCACTTAAGAGTGAAGTACTTAAGAAGGTCTTAAGGGAGGATAACTGAGAGGAAATCTACTGAATAAAGAGCAAGAAGAAGTGCTACAATTCTTTTTAATTAAAACTGCTTAATATTTATTTTATTTTATCCTGTATATTACTTTTCTGCATGTCTTTAAGTGTGTGTGTGTGTGTGTGTGTGTGTGTGTGTGCATGCCAGTGCGACTGTGCATTCCATGTGTGAAGGTAAGGGTGTATTCTTTCCTTTAACCTTCAAGCGAGTTCTAGAAGTTGACCTCAGGTCATCAGATTTACCTGGCAAGGCCTTTTACCCACTCAACTATGCAGCTGACTATTCTCTGAATTCTTAAATTCTCTTCCCCTTGCCTTTTGTAGTAAATCTGTCATTTCTAGTTCAATTACAATGAACCATCATATTCTCAAAGTTTGCAAGAACTGTTCTAGCAGCACATTAGTACTGTCACCCCAAGTCTTCGGTACACAATTAAACCTAATACCCTACTGTGTTGCTTATTGTACATCTGTGTACTTCTGCCTTAAAATAACCATTGTCATCTTTGATCAGTGGATCTGTGATCACTGCAAGATGTCCTCATGAAGTAAGCCCATTAATATATATTTGCTTTAGAATGTGGGTGTTTCCACGTCAAACATTAAATAAAGAAGATGTCTGAAGATATTTTTCTATAGTCCAATCTGCTGGAGGCATTTTCCCCACTCTTCTCAGAGGACTTTAGCTTGTGTCAAGTTGACAAACTCTACCCAGCTCATTTTCTAATTAAGGGTTGAGCTTTCAACCTCTTGTGTTGTTTAGACTAATTATGCATTTCTATAGTTTTGACTATCTACTGGAAAATGAGCACCCTAGGTAATAGGTGTGAACATAAATATTTAAAAATAATTTGACAATGTCAAATTAAATGTAACTTTTATTTACCTGATGTAATTGTGATTTCTGAGACTTACTGCTCAATAAGCTCACCCTTTTCTGAACTCTGCGCAGCTTATTCAAATTAACTGCTCAGGATTGATTCCTCTCTAAGCTGACTGATTCAATCTTGCTTCTCTCAGATTCTCATTTATTGCTGTGCTTGGCTTACAATTAATATTAGTAATTTGTTCTATTCTTCTAGTTCCTTCTTATTCTCTAGCCTCAAATGTTGACCTGCATTGGCCTGTAGGAACTCATGAACAAACTTAACCCCAATGCACTACACTCACTGCACTAACTCCCAACTGACTGATTCTCCATGTTCTGCTCTTAAATAGCTTCTATTTCCTGTGCTGCTCCCCTGAGAGTTGGGTGTATCCTGTCTCTGGCCCATTCTGTCAGATCTTTCTCTGATTTGTCACTTTTTCTGCCCCTCAATTAAACATAACTTTCAAACATGGCTGCCTTCTTCTACAAACTAATTTTATTGTAAAGGCATCTACTAAGGGCCTGTGTGATTCCAGCCAGATCACACATGATGCAATCCCTTGCCAAAGCAGCCATGTTGCTAGAGTAAAATTTCTTTTCATATACCTTAGGGTCTAACAAGTCTTAGAATCGATGTGGGAAAAATGGAATTCTTATATACTCTTGATATATATATATATATATATATATATATATATATATATATATATGTGTGTGTGTGTGTGTGTGTGTGTGTGTGTGTGTGTGTGTATTTGTGCAGTCACTTTGCAAATTGGTCTGAGCAATATCCCTCAACAAATAAAAGTAGAGATGCCATGCAACTTTGTCATAAACTTTGGAAAATATGCAAAACAAACTTTATATTCTACTACAGAGAGACTTGGACACTTTTTTCCATTGCTGCTTAAGTAGTAATAGCTAGAAAATAGAATCAACCTAACTGTTCATCATCAGGAAAATGGATTTTAAAATGTGCTATATGCACACAATGGAAGAAAAAAATAAAGAAAAATGAAATTATGAAATTTGCAGAAAATAGATGCAACTGAAAAAAATACAGCAAATTAAGTAAGTTAGACTGAGGAGTACAAATATCTTGTGCACTTTCATTTGTGGAGCATTACTTTAAATCTGTGTGTGTGTGTGTGTGTGTGTGTGTGTGTGTGTGTGTGTGTGTGTAACCTGATACATAAATGGAAGCCAGGAAACTGGAAAGTAGCCTTTTGGTTAGGATAGCTTAAGAGATAGTGATAGAGTATTATAAGTAAAGGAAGGGAGGTAGAATACTGAAGCAGGGTGTGATGTGGGACTATTGTGAAATTCAGTGTTGAATGAGTAAGTTTACCTAAAGAAAGAGAAAATAAAATGCCAGATGGAAACCGACTATCTCACAAACCAATTTTAAAATCAAACTGAGGGCTTAGAGGATAGAATAGCACACATATAATGAAACAAAGAAATCTAAGGGAAACTATTGATGACTGAATTTGACATAAGGACACCTATCTTTGTTGAAGAACAATAATTTTTCCTTCATGTAAAACTGCTTGTCTTTGAACTCTCATTATATTCATGTTCTCTTCATGATCCTTGATAAATCAATGATGGTCTCTTTCTAAACTCAAGAAAAAAAGGAAGACTATATATGAACACTTTCTCATGCACCGAAGTTCATTTTGTGGGCCCTCAAGATCGTATTACAATTTCAGAACTACGAATGACCAGATTTAGCCACAAGAAACAATGAAAAGGATAGTGGACTAATCCAATTTTGGATTTCTACCAGATGTTCCAGGAAAGCCAACTGTTCACAGAGCAGGTCACACCTGCTTAATTAGCAATGATAAGAGCCTTTAGAAAATCATGGGGAAATTAAAGAGCTAAAGATAAATGATCTAAGAGCGGTTAACAATTTAAACTGAACCAAAGAGCAAACAGAATGTGATCTTAAAAAAATGATCCAAAGTACAATTGTAGGTTAATGACCTTGTATTTTATAATTTAATAGAACCCACATAGTTCCAGGCTGGATGTAATGGATTATTGGAAATAAATACATATACTGGCATTTTATGAATAAATGATTGTAACACTAATTGCAATTAAATTGCCTTGTTTTAATACAATCTAGTAATTAAGCCACAAGTGGCTTGCTGCCTGGATTTGCCTGAACAGGCACCAAATAAAAGCATTTGACTCAGCTGAAATGTTTGTGAATATATTTCCAAACTTGTTTTCTCATGAGGGTGGATGTTGATGGGAATATTAATTATATGTGAAAGGATCATTTTGCTTTTTAATTCTTCTTTTAGGATGTCCATCCATGTGGAAAATTACCAGTTTAAGTTGGGGGAAATCTGAGCTCTGTCTTATTAAAGACAATCTCTTATTGCTGACTTTGCTATCTTCTAGGATCGAGATTGATCTCAAGTCCTTCAGTTTCACCTACTATCTATTATTTGCACTATAGAAGGGACCTTGTAGTCAGGGACACTACACAGCTGATTCCTTGTTCCATATGTGTAAATATTTCTCTCTTCAGTTAGGTAAATTGTTGATCTATGTACTCAGAGCTTCATGTGTGTGCACAAGTCCCACAGTCTGCATTTCATCCAGCAATGATCATGAGGCTGAGGCTGCTCATGCAGATTCTTATACAATCTTCCTTCTGAATAACCACATCTTGAAATACAAGAGTTCCTTCATAAAAGTGGAGGGGAAAAGGAAAGGAAAGGAAGGAAGAAAATTATGGAAGGAGGGATGAAAGGAAGGCAGAAGAGAGGGAGGAAGGCAGGCAAGCTCTATCTTAAATTCACTCTCATTAGTTTGTTCAGTTGTATTATTATTTACTATAAACTTATGTAGGATGCTTATGAGTAGAGACTTACTTAAATCAAATGAAAGAAAAAAAACAGAGATACATGAAAAGTGTTAAAAAGAAACAGAGGTGTAAATTTGAAGAAACAAAAAGAAACATCCCCTAGTCTGGTAGTAACTTGTTTGATAAAATCAAAATTGACATGCAAAATCAAATCAAAGAGTGATGAAAGTAAAATTCTTCACCAGGACCTGACTTCAGTGATAAAATACTGGTTTCTTCTTGTCATAAGCCTAAGCAATGAGTTGCTGTAGACATTGACATTTTAGAGAAGATTAAACTGAGGCACAAATGTTTGCAAAGTGATCTCAATGTCTCTCAAAATACAAATGATGGAATCTGCTTTCTAACCAATGTGAAAAGGCTCCCTCATACTCAGCACTACATACTGCAGCTATCACAAGCATGAATGTAAAATACTCAAACTGGGAAAGATTAACTGATAACTGAGAATCAAAGGAGGCTTCGTAGAATTGCTAGGGCATGAAGTGTTTAACAACACTGTGAGCAAGTTCTTCAGTGCCTGATGTTCACAGGTGAAATACAGCAGAGTTTTCCTAACTTAAGAAATAGAAATCTAGTGAAATGGGCTTTGAAAATGTGCTATTTACTTTAATTATACATGTAATCTTTGCCTTCTAAGGCAGTAATGACTTTTCTTTGTGTCAGAAACAATATTTATTATGTTTTATCCTTGAATAGAAAAACTTACAAGCAGAAACACAAGACATCATTGGAAAAGTGTCCCTCCAATATAGGCATCAGGTGATTTGACTTTTAAGAGACCATTTTAATTTACCCAAAAGTGAGTTGACAAGGGTATAAGTTAAAAATAAATCAACCAAAGAATGCAATGCACGTGACTATTGGAAATGAAGTTCTCACATGTACTAGCATGAAAGCAAAGCTAGAAAGGACAATTGTGGAACATGTCAACTGACTAGGCTTTTGGTTCAGAAAGGTGCTCTGCATGCTACCAAAGGAGAAATGTATATGTCAACCCAGCTAAACACCATTTTATGGTGTCCTGCATGTACAGTGTACTAGGGCAAAAGTGGCATGTGGTTTTGTCTTGGGGGATTACCCTGGCCAGCAGGGATAAGACAAAACACACCAATTCCTTCCTAATAGTAAGTTTACTTCAGACCTTTAATGATTAGGGGACTTGTTACATTGGGTAAAGGAGAGAGAGAAAGCTGGTGCCTAAGGCAAAGGCTAAAAGTCAAAACAGGCAGTAAGCTTAAAAATCCCAAGCCAGAAGAAGCCCAAGGAGCACAAAAGGAACAAGTGAGCTAGCCAGCAAGCAAGTGAGTCCCCACTCTGCTGCTGCTCTCCAGGAGCAAGCCTTTTATAATAGCCTGTCATGAAGTATTATGCTGCTGTTTGTTGTAACTGTTTCCAATTGGTCAAAGCCAGATAAGACACAGGTGGCCACGCCCCCAGCCTGTCGGTTGGGGCTTCTGTTAAGTTTCCATTAGGCTGTTAGACTTCTGTCAGGCTTTATCTTAAAGGGAAGCATGGCTCCCCACAGTGGCACAAAGTTTACTGGAGTTACCAACAAATATGTAATTTGACTAAGACACACTCCAGAAGATATAACCCATTCTAGACACTGCTTGTTGGGTGACCAAGAACTTGAGCCTAGATATCTCAGGTCTTAGGATAAAACAAAATGCTACTATTGTTCAACTAAAATATTGCAACAATAAAATGACTCCCAATGACTTTAAGTAAGTGCCTTGCTTGCTTAGCCATCACCAGAGAAGTCTTATTTGGCAGCAGATGGGAACAAATACAAATATTAATAGCCAGACATTATTCAGAGAGTGAGAGACCTTTAAACACACAACCCTAAATAATATGTTTCCATTGAATACTTATCCTCAGGCCTCAGGGAACCCCATGAAACTTCATACCCGCTTTAGGACATCAGAAACATAAGCAATTGTTATGTGCCCCGTATTACCCCATACTAATATAAGCTAAAAGAATAGTAAGCACAGACCATGATTGTATTATGTCATATATCTAAGACCTACATTTCCTTTCTTCTCATCATTTTGGCCATGTTGGAGATTAGAGAACTGAATATTTAAAGATCATGTGATTGAAAAATTTGAGGTCAATTAAAGATATGGAAGTATATTATTTTATAAAACTTTAGAGATTTTTTAAAAGTATATTTTTTCAATGAAATAGATGTATCATTAAATCAGAAGTGAAGACTACATGCCAAAGAAAACCAGCAAGAGATAGTTGGGGCAAATAAGAACAAAATATAAGTAATATACGTGTGTAAATGTCAGAATGAAACCCAAATGAAAAGTTAAAGATAATTAAGAATGGGTAATAGAGAACATGCCTTTAGGTCTTCCTTCTGTTGAAAAAGAAAAGAAAATAATTTTTTAAAAGAAAAGTAGAAAATGGCAGATTCACTGTAATTTAGAAACACCATTTAAGGAGGAACGACTTAAGGATTTTCTTGGCAGGGTCAGATGTTAACAATAATAGTAACAACAGCAACAACAACTAGAAGCAACAACAATAAGAACAAGTATTCTTGTCATCCACATCAGTAGTGGAAGAAGCAGAGTCAAATATCTAAACTACATGATCAAAAGAAAGAAAGATGGCATTCAGTTATATTTTCAGTTTGTTATAAGTGGTAATTGATCCAGAAAACAACAGATTTTAAGAATAGCCAATCATTGTCTAATAATTTAAAGCTTAAAGAAAAAATTTTCAGTCTCTTTGTATTGGAATAACCTGAATCTGGGCAGAATATCCACCTATCTATAGATGAGTATACACTAATACAGACAAGATACTGCACACATGCACACATGCACACATGCACACTTACATACATACATACATACATACATACATACAGTTCTTACTTACTTTTCTTTAATATTGATGAAAGCTGATGAGTACTGCTAGGCTCATCAGACAAATTTTGAAAACATTATCTAAAATATAATTTCATCTGATTAGGAATTTAGTAACTAGAGAAAGGCCTCAAGGTCAGTTATCATAGGACCATCCTCTAAAAGTGACAGTCTTAAATAGTTTTTTGTCCTTTTACTTAGGACTTAGGCTTGCCTATTATAATATTGACTCCTCCAAACTTTATTTCTCTGTGTAGTGAAATGAAAACAACTATTGTGAAGCATGTTTGATAAGATTAAATGAGTCAACAGGAACATCTCAGAGTGCCCAACTTACATCAGTGTCACACATGTTTTAGACATAGATAAATGGCAGGGACATTTGCCAGATATATGACCAAATCCCGTCAAGGACCCATATAAGATGTCATATCTTATAATCACAATAGGCAAGAATAAAGAACTCAGATAAAATTGGATTGCCAATCCTTTCAGGATACTCAGAGGAGGCATGAAGGTGGAAATTTCTGAAATAACAGAGATGTGTTACAGAGAAAGTTTTAATTAGTTGGTAGAATTTGAATCCAGTATACTTTCTTACTGGATAATCTGTAAATGTACAGGCCACTAAGCTCTAACATGGCCCAAATGAATTCTAGGAAACAAAGTATATGTCTGAGCTACATTCTACAGTAAAAATGATGATGTATGCTTAATATCACTTTAGCTAATCTGAGTTTGTGCTACATTAGGATTGCTATCTCAAAGCATATGCACACACACATACACATGCACACACACACATACACACACACACTCATGCACACACACATACACACATACATATACATGTATGCCATACACTGGTGGTCAGCATTTCCTCTCTTCTGACAAGTAAATCCAGTAAGACTAGAGAAATCCAGAGTGAAGACATAACATTGACAATACAAATATAGACTGGGTCATATTGTTTTTCTCACCCATCCAATAGAAGTCTTTAGACTTACTTTAAGAATGTTTTCTCATTTTTTTGAACTTGGAAAGTATCTTCCCTGAAATAATAAGTTGGTTGTAGGAATCTTGGTATGAGTTAGAACTATTAATAGTCCTTTCTAAATGTAGTATCAGATAGAAAGTCTTGCAAATATATTAACCATTTGAAAAAAATTGTCACCTGTGTTTGTTAATGTTTGCTGCTTGCTCTTATAGCTTTAGAGTGCATTCTACAAAGTCTGACCAAGAATTACCAACACCTGTTATGCCACATACATTTTCTTGGGAGACACAAAACACACACATATACTCACCCTTAGTAGGGAGACTATAAAGGAACAATGCAGGGGTACAACCAAAGTCCAGCTTGTTGAAGCCATGAGTTGTATTGGGGTTACATGTAGGAATATGAGTGAGAGGCTCCTACAGGAAAGGAAATTACTTAAAGATACCCCAGAATGGGCGACATCTCACCAAGGCTGGAAGCCTGGAGCACACTTCCCAGTCTACAGATGGTTCGGGTTACAGTGTCCTTTCCGGGTGGCTCAGCTGGTAAGAGCCTTTTCTGGGCAACCTAGCTGATCTTTGGTTCTTCTAGGCTGCATGGCTGGTCTCTGCTTCCTCCATGAGGGTTTATAATAGTGCCTTCTTTGTAGTTTGGCTTGTCTGAAAGTGACTCCCAGCAGTTTTACCTGCCACTATGCCCTTGTAGAAGGAGGAGCCTAATGAAGTTCAACAATTTCAGGGACTTCTTGAATATATTTTCAGTTATTCACTTCTTGTATTAGAGCTTCCTTGAAGGATGGAGTTTTACCCCTGCCACTTGGAAATATTGTTTTATTTCATCTTCTTGTAAACATCCTGCCCTAAAATAATTTTTTTGTACTTTTCTTTTATAGTACTAAGACATAGTATAAAACTATGTCTTAACAAGCTCCTCTCCAGGATGGAAGACTTTTAACCACAGAAAGAAGTGCCACACAAAAGTTCCTGAGAGAACTGCCAAGCAGGTCCAGGTAAATATTTTGGGAAAGTATTGAGTAGAATGGCTTGGAAGAGAAGTCAGTGAGCTCTATGAAGGACCAAATTCTGACTTTGAATGAGAAGACATGCAAAGTCTGACTATGTGAGATACAGATAGAGTTGACATTGAAAGTCTCTATACATGTGTGTTATGAACATGATATATATATATATATATATATATATATATCTTAGAAAAATAGATTATAATGAGAGAAGTTGAGGTCTTGATCTTCATAACCTATAACATTTTGTTTTTCTGAGCTCTTCTGAAACCCAAACTAACTTGTGTACACACCATATAAAAAGTTTCTCATAACTGCTTTATAGGACAACATTCCTGAGGTGAAAAAGAGCTATAATAGCTGTCTAGAAATAAACATAGCATTGCATCCTGTCATAAAGCAGGCTTTTACTTCTAATATCTCCACAGACTCTTTGTGGAATAACCAGGCTAGCTGCTTCAGCTTTCTGAGCCCCAGTTCCCCTACCTCTAGAGCAAGTAAGCATACTAGGAGTCTATATGCATTTTTGGAGGAGGGAGTTGCTAGCAACATCATCTGCAAGAGCTTCAGTTCTACTCTGGTGCATAATAGCTATCCCATTGATTTTTTTTTATGTAAGTTGTGGACCTTCTTTGGTTGAGGGGCTAAGTCAACATGGAGAGAGTGGCCTGGATTCCAGGTTCTGTTTCCCCTCTGCACCTATGCAGTTTGCTCTATCGTTCACATAATACTAGTTGAAGACACTCTTTAGAGACTCTCATCACCTAAACCTTGTTATATCGTGCTTGCAAATCACATATGCTGGAGTCGACTTCATTCATAAACATAGTAGTAATTCAGTGTAAGAAAGTTGTACCTGGTAGTTTTGACACTGTACAGATTTTTATTAGAAATGACAAAAAAAAGTGTGAAAGCAAGAGCGTCATCAAAGCTTTGAGTTAAGAGGGAAAAATCAATGCAATTCAAGGTATTGTCAATACCACCAGTTATGTCTCCTTGGCCATAATTGAGAGTGGTTTCCACCCTGTTGTTGCATGCTCTTTTGTTAAACTGATGCTTGGTTGCTTTTCCCCCCCATAAACAGTATAGGAAAACTAGGTTACAATTAAATAAATTAAACAAAACTGCATTTGAATTTTACACATGTGTGGCTATGAGCTGAGAACTAGTTAATGTTTATCCAATGCATAATTCATAATTTAACACTGGAGAGAAACATGACTTGCCTAATTTCATGTGCATAGTTAAGGAGATGGACAGAGAAATGCCATTCACAGTGTTGAGTCTCTGCACTTATTCTATTCACTTCCCAATGAGAAAAGTTCTATTAACTTTTAAGCATTCTGCTTCTGCTTTCTCTGGGTCGCCAGGGATTTTTTAAAGATCTGCTTGTAAGGTAAAAAACAAAACAAAACAAAACAAAACAAAACAAAAATAGCAAAAATCCAGCCAAAACATTATGAGACAAAGAACTTCAAAAAGGGGCTGCCCATCAAGTGTTTGTGGCATGCCCAGTGAAACTCTATTAGAAAAAGAAAACCTATTTTTTTCCTTTGCAAGTGGTTATCAATTGGAGATAACTTCTAGGATATGGATGTCAGTTAGCGCCTGCTTCTCCTTTCAGTGCTGGGAGGCCATAATGGCTTCGACCTCTGCAGGTGCTGTGTATGCTTCCACAGTCTTTGTGAGTTCACATGTACCTCTGCCTTCTTGTATCTAGAAGGCCTTATTTCCTTGGTGCCTTCCATTCCCAGATGTTTTCTCCATTAGCTATAGAACTTAGTCTGACTTACTGGCAGCCATATGATGGTCTCAATTGCGGCAAGGCTGAATGGGAAAGGGAGCACCCCAGCTACACGTTACTAATTGATTGGAGCTGTAATAAATTTCCTGTGCCCGTGATGATCAATATGCTGAGCTATGTAGGTGACAAATTTAGGTTACTAAAGACAATGGACTGTTCTGCGAGATATATCTGAATAGTTTTAACAAACAGTACATTATCCAAAGGGAGTCTCCCTCCTCATAAGGGACATCTAGTCGCTCTCTTCCTCTTATTGAGAAAGGGAAGTGTTGTCTACCCAGAGAACCTGCTGTGGGAGAGTACCTAAGTTTGTTACAAGAGTAGCATCTCTCTGCAAAGTTCGAAATTGATAAAAAAAAAAAAACCCAACAACAACAAAAACAAACCTCACAATACGCACTCCCTGTAGTCAGGTAAATGCCTGTTTAAATGAGCTGAATGATAAAGAAACTGTATTCTCCTGGGAGTCAAGGGCTTGGTTTTAAGCAAGCTAGACAGTGTCACTGGCTGAGGATATTCTAATGTATGTGTGCCTTCCTTGCAGACGAATTTCATCAGTTCGATGATAAATATTAGTTTTAGCATAAGTATCAAACAGAACTGCATGTGGTAAATGTTTAATATCTTGTAAAGACACATCCTG
>JADRCC010562772.1:0-12856 GCA_019843855.1 Hylomyscus alleni
ATGGCTGGGTCTTCATCCTAGAGTTTAGAATCTGAGACGTTTGAGTGGACCTGCAAATGCTCCAACCTGGGGATAATCTGGGGTGCCCTTGTAATAATCCTGATACCCACGTTCACCTGAGACTAATCAAACAGGCAGTTTGGAGATGACGTATGTATCAGTCCCCTAGGCTGTTACAGCCCAGTATCGCAAAGAAGGTGGCTTATATCAATAGGATGTATTTTCCCCATACCATAATGCCAGAAGTCTTTCATTTGTTTCGTTTTGTTTTTTTGACACAGGCTTTCTCTGTGTAGCTCTGGCTGTCCTGGAACTCACGCTGTAGACAAGGCTCTCCTGGAACACACAGAGATCTGCAAGTCTCTGGCTCTCAAGTGCTAGGATTAAGGGCATAGGCCACCACTGCCCAGCTTAGCCATCTCATTCCCATCTCTACCTCCACAGGGCCCTCCTGACAATTTGATGCCATGTCTGTCTATTTTTAAGGACATTGAACTTATCTCCCCTTCTTTCACTAAGCCTTTCTCTTTATCTCTTAGTTCACCTGAATTTTTTTTCCCCAGGTAATGTCTCATTCTGCAGGGCTAGGTGGTCACAGCCAGGGACAGTAAGGAAAAGTATTCCAACTGCACTCCCTTGGTGGCAAGATTCCTGTGCTGCCCAGTTCCATGAAGAATCTGGCACAGAGTACTGATGGACAAAGCCCTGCGTGCTCTGTGACTACACAGTCTTCCCCGCAGACAGAGACGCACGCCCCCATCCCATCTTAAAAGCTTGTTAAACCTAAGTGCAGATCCCAGGACTTTAAAGTGTTTATCTGGGAGTCTCACTCAGCTCTAAATTAAAGACCTTGTTCTCAAGCAACTGGAGATGCTGAAGGTATTTCTTTGTAGGAAGATCCGATTTTTGTTCCCCAGGGCTTTTTTATAGGGACCATACCTATAAAGAGTCCAGATTATACACTTCAGAAAGCTTTCAATGATAAGAAACAATGTTTTTGAACTTCCCATTATTTCCCAGAAATAATATTTTCACTGAAACAAAAATGCTAAATTACTAAAGTACCTCCCTGGGGTTTTTGCATTTCGTGGAGTATAAATGACTGTTTTCCGTGAATGAAGACCACAGAGGTGTCTCTTTAAAACGCCTGTGATGCAAAGCAGGAGGCACAACGCCTGTTGTCTGTCTAGACTTGGAGTTATAGAGACTTTTGTTCATGAGGTGTGGTGTGTGTGTGGTGGGGGAGGGGACTGACAAACAGACAACAGGGCTAAGACAAATGTGGTCGTGGACAGAACTTTGTAATCTACATTTACCCATCAGTGAGAATTCACAGAATGAGTGAGGTTCATTTTGGACATGGTGGTTTCGGAAGCAAACAGCCAGAATTGTCTGGTGGGTTTATTCTGCTAGGCCTGTATTGGGTATTGGGGTTAGTGTCATTGGTGGGGTTCTATGACTGGTTTGTGACCCCTGTAGTAGAGCTGCATGTAGGAAGATGTGTGATTATCTCAGAATTAGGAGCACTTGATTCTGGTCTCAATGCCGCTGTAAATGACTTTGGAGTTTCCTGTAGTTTTGATTGTGCTGACGCATAAGTTACTAGTGTAACTAATAGTATCTGATTTTGTGTGCTGGCTTTGCATTGTTCTTTAAAAAAATGAAGCTGAGATTCGGCCACTTGTCTAGACTTCTTTGGAAGAACTTTTCCATTAGCGTAGTTCTGGTTTTGATAAACATTATGGTAGGAATTTCTTACAGAAATCAGAAATTATCATTACTTAGCAAAATGCTAAGTGGTTTTTCAGCACTTATGATGATCTTGAGATCTTTATAATTACATGCTCAACAATTCTAATAATTTCTAGTCTTCTTTTTAAACTAGTGTCAGTGATAGCTTCTCACCCTGGCAGGGTCTCAGTCTTCCCTTCGAGTGTCTTCTCTGCTAATGAAGTGCCGAGAGACTGAAATTGACTGCCTATTTCTGTGTATGCTGTGTGTGTGTGTGTGTGTGTGTGTGTGTGTGTGTTGGTATATTCACATGCGTGTGGAACGCAGAGGACAATCTCAGGTGTTCATCAGGCATTATCTACTTCTTTTTATTTTTGAGACAGGATCTCTCACTGGCCCGAGTTCACCAAATAACAGTAGCTGGCCAGCTAGCCTGAGGGGGGTCTTGCCATCTCTGCCTCTTCATCACTGGGATTACAAGCTTGTGTTACCATGCCTGGTTTACTTTTGGAGGTCTAGGAATCAGACTCCAGTCCTCAGAGTAGCAAGACAAGTACTGTGAAGACTGAGCAGTATGGCTGCCGCTGTGTTTTCCTTTTCTCCAGTCTTTGTGTCAGGGAAGAGGTGCTTCCTGACTGACCTGTCTTCCTTTGTTCTCTGCCCCTGCCCAGCTCTTCTTTGAAGATCTTCAGTTCAGTACGAAGGAGGCATACAGACTCCTGAGGTCTAATTTTGTGGAGGGCAAAAGGTGAGAAAGTAGTTTCCTAACTGCAGAGGAAACTCATGTTTATGGAGAATCAGGAGATGCGAAGGAATTCCGTATTAGTCTTTTAATGCTCATCATTGTCCCTGATAGAGATGAGCTAGCAAGCAGCCAAGTCTATGATGATCCAGGCATACAGATTTCATTTGTCCCTTTGAAATGTTTCTTTGTTTTGCTCTCAGTGTTTACATACAGTTTTTCTCTGAGACTCAGTTTCCACCAGTGTGTGAGATTGGATCCAGGGTGTTGTATACTGCAGGCAAAAGGACTACCCCTAAGCTAATACCCCAGAACAAATACTTAAAAAAAAAAATAAATAGCAACATGCACAACATAAAGCTTACTATGTTAACTATTTTAAACTTACAGCTCAGTAAGCAAACTCACGCTCCTGTGAAGCGACAGGGCTCTTTTTCCAGAGTGTGTCGTGTCTCACTAAAACTGTGTATGTTAATCAGCAGCTGCCAGTTTCCCTGGTAGCTACTGCGCTCTGTATCTTTCTGACTTTAAATATTGCAAGTACCACATTTAAGAGAAACCACACAACACTTGTCTTTGTGGGCTTGACTTATTTAATTGTGGTGCTGGGAATTAAATCCAGGTCTTAAACATGCCAGGCAAGCCCTCTACTATGTAGCCACACCCAGCCCCTTCTTTTACTAAGTTTAACATCCTCAAGGCTTATCCTTGTAAGAAGTGTCAGAGTACCACGTTGTTGTTGTTGTTGGTGGTGGTGGTTTTTGTGAGCATGAACAGTGTTTGTTATTTTGAAATTATAATATAATTACACTTCCCCTTTCCTCCCCCCCAAACCCTCTCGTATACCCCCCCTTTTTCTCTTTCAAATGAATGACATCCTTTTCACTAATTATCGTTGCACGTGATAACACGTGTTGGACTTGGCTCTCTCCGTTCACCTCTATTTGGATTCTGAGGATCAAACTCAGGTGGTGAGGGCTGGGCAGTAAGAACGTTTACTTGCTAAGCAGTTTCCCTGGCCCAGAATGTTTGAATTGTAAATATGAGCGAATGGATGCATCTTTAATGTTTATTTTTTTCCTTAGCACAGCACACAAAGGGACAGTAAAGACAAATTTTATCGATCAGACTGGTTCTTCGGCAGTTTCAGTGAATTCTGCTACTCCTACCTGTTTTAAACAGTGCATTTCTTATCTCCTAATGTCCCCGTTTCTCCTGGTGCCGACATGATCTCTTACTTTGCTAAGTTTGAGAACACAACACCATTCTGGACTCTTTGCAACTCATCATTCCCCGATTTCGGTTTGCCACATGCCATTGTTATTCGTTAGGTGCCTTTCATGAATCTGTGAAGAACTCAGCTGAGCTCTGACCGCCATAGACCACTTCCACGGCTCAATGACGTAGTTTGTAATTGTAGATTGTTCCCTCACCAACTTTCCAAAATTATTGTCAGAATGATTTTCTTAAAACATCAGGTGAAAAAAATATTTATTTTAGAAGTTTTCATATGAGTATATATTGTGTAAGCATCTGACAAGCGCACTTCTGTTCATTTGCCTTCCTTTTTCTGGTTGCTCCCAACTCCACTAGTCCTATCTGTTCCCTTAGGCATGCACACACTCATGCACGTGTGTGTGTGTGTGTGTGTGTGTGTGTGTGTGTGTGATTTTATGTATCTATTAAAATCTAGGAACAACAAATGAAAGAAAACAAACGCCATTTGTCTTTCTGAGACATTCTCTCTGAATCTCTAGTTGTAGCCGTTTTCCTACAAACAACTTATCTTCATTTTTCCCTAAAGGCTGAAGACGTTCCACTGTAAAATAACAAATCTGTGGTAATTTTTTACTCCATAGAATACACAGTGTCTTTATTTCAGGACTCTTGCCTGCCTTCAGAGGTGGCACGAAGCTTCCTTGGTTACACAGAGGCACCGGTATTTTATGTTTGCATTTTTCTTCATTCCAGAGATCCCAACCGTTTCCAAGCAGATTTCTGCATTTTTTATTCATGCACCTAATCCCCAAGCTGAACCATTTTCCATCCTGTTCCACAACAGTATATGGTCTCCACTGATCTCTTACAGGTATTGGTTTTGCTTCCTCTATCCACATACACAGCTCTTGAGGATAGAGTCTTTGACCTGCAATTTCTAAAGATTCTGCCAAGTTTCTAGAGGGGCGATTCATGAGAAAAAGACTCAGTAACTTGAGTCCACGAATTTCAAAATGTGGAAAAAGAATTTTATCAATGCCATAGGAAGAAACTGCTTTTACCTAAGAAGAAAGCTCTCATGGTATTTGTCAAATACCAGGACAGCAAGGGCACAGCCATTTATCACAATTCCTTATGGATTCTTTTACATGGCCGTGTGCACACTTAGACCATCGAATACTTAAGATGAAATGCTATCCAGGTGAGTCTGCTTCTCATCTTAGGTAATTCTCAAAGTATGTGAAGCATTCCAGAAGTGTTCCTGCTCTTCTGAGGGCCCCATTGCTCTCTACATTGAAACACAGTGCTCTGCGATACAGGAAGGGCTCTTGCTCTGGCTGAGTTTGGGAGCTATTTTCAAAGTAAGTTTTTAAGTCAGGTTAATACACAGAAAATGTCCCCCTTGAGCAGACGTTTAGAAGGACAGTTTCACACCTTCTAATAGTTTCACAAATGGATAACTTGACACTAAGTTGGGAATAGAAATCACTTCGCTGTAGGCAGATGTGACATTTGGAAAGTGAGCTACAGAATTGGGCACGGCAAATGATTAGGTATGGGCGTAGAGCTGCAGTATTGATGGATACATGTTAAAGACAGTCCCAGAAGGTCAGAGCAATGAAAGCTATAGGAACTGAAACAGTAAGGAGATGGAGAGGAGAGCAAAGAAGACAGGAGAATAAGAGAGGGGAGGAGAGGAGAGGAGAGGGGAGGGAAAAGGGGAGAAGCGAGGGAGGGAGGGGAGGGGATGGGAGAAGAGAGGAGAGGGGATGGGAGGAGGAGAAAGGAGAGGAGAGGAGAGGAGAGGAGAGGAGAGGAGAGGAGAGGAGAGGTTCTTTGAAGAAATATCGCAATAATGTTAAAGGCCATAGTGATATTGTGAAATTTTAAAAATATGTATATTAATTAAAGGCTGCTGGGGCTTTGAGTTCTAAATAATAAATAACAAATGTATACAGCCAGATTAGCTCATTTCCACTTCCTCTTCATAGACACAGAGTCAGCTTTTCAACAAGTATATACCAAGTTTGAGATCAGTGAGACCAGTGCTGCCTGTATCCGGTTCTCTTTACGTTCCCTGTCTTCGTGACTCCTGCAGATCCTCAGGACTTTTATTTCAAACTATATTCTCTTAATTCCCACTAGTGGAATGCATCTGAGAATGATAGCAATGAGTATTTCAGGATGCCTGCTACTAATGTGCCATGGGCCGTCTACTGCAATGACAAAAGTGAAAACATAAAATGTTGACTGCTGTACTACTGTGTAGTTAGCACTGCCTCCGCACTGTCGCTCCAGGATGCCCTGAATAAACCATTCTTGTGGCTTCCCTGACAGACAGCTTGTCGGGAAATGATCAGTATTGGCCATGATTTCGGGCTAATTTCATGGATGTTTTCCAGTTTCCGTGATCTTCCGTTCCCATTTTCCAAACAAAAGTGCTTCTGAAAATTTCTGTTTAACATCTTTCACTTTGAATAAAGTGAACACAAAACATTCCCCTCGCAGCTGGTCTTGGTGAAATTACTTCTCTGGAGGTTCCCAGCAGATGAGGGGTCTTGTTAGAGAGGCACCAGGCAGAAGGTCTCATTCTGTATCAAAACCCAGGCTGAGACCTGCAACCTGAGCTCCGTTGCTCAACGCCCTCTCCACCTACACACACACACACACACACACACACACACACACACACACACACACACGCACGCACGCACGCACACAGAGTCTAAATGAACACAGATGGCTGGCACACAGACGAGGCATCGAGGAAAACAGCCGCAGGCCTCTCTGGTTGCTGTCATTTCGAGTCACACACAAACAAGGGCAGCTTCAAGATGCTCCTGTCTCTGAATCTGAGATCAATCTGGAGTGGCCATTGAGACATACAGAGGAGTTGTCAGAAAGTCATTCAGATCCTGATTCAACTAAAATCACACATTTCTTTAACTGACAAGTTTACAGTTGTTTTTAGTGGAAGCTATGCTATGATACTATGATAGAATTCACTCACATCAAGTCCTAATGGACAACTTGGTTTGCCTGTTTTTTTCTTTTTTTTCCCTGCAGAGTTGATCTGCATCAGCACATCTATTTGCTTCTCTGTGTGAAATAGATTAACTTTTAAACGTAATGGAAAAGAGGATAAAAAACAAATTTCACAAATGTTGAAAAACAACTAAAATCTTTAGACCCTCCTTCCAATCAAACAGAACATACGCCTTCTGCTGTTTATTTTTATATATGCAAACAATTACCTGGATATGGAAAGCATAATTATGGAGAGGTTGATATCTGAAAGGTTATTATTGATTTATAGACTTCTTTAGTTTAATAGAAGACAGATTTAGGAATAAGAAATAATATGTTTTCTGCAGGAACAATAAATGTCTCAATGAGGAAATGCAAAATCTCATTGTATGCCTCAAATTGCAGTGATTAAATTTCAAGGGTAATTTTTGTTAAGTATGAATTCCTCAGTTTCCCTTCATGATTTCCACTTCTCAGTATGCAGAATAAACATTGTATAAACATGTTTACTTATTCAAGCAAAAGGTTTAGTGTAACTTACACCATTCATGTGTGTACGGTTTTTCTGTTTTTTTTTTGTTTTTGTTTTTGTTTGTTTTTTTTTTTACAGACAACAATCTTTACCTTCAACAAACTTACTGAGTTTTGAACAATGTGATCATGCCAGAGTAAAACAACAACAGCAACAACAACAAAATCAAATTTTCTTCTTTTAGGAAAACCTTTAATTGACTAAGTCATTCACAAAAGACATAATTGTATCTTATCTAGGATTTTAAATTATATAAAAGCTCCAAAATTTGTGGCTTTTATACAAAGTTGGCTCAGAGTCAAGAATCCAAAAGCTAAATGTTTTCAGAAAGGAAATGTAAATGTTTTCAGAAACAAACAAAACAAAACAAAACAAAAACAAAACAAACAAACAAACAAAAAACCCAAGTAACATAATCCATGCCTAGATTGAGGAATGTATTTAATAACACACATGAGCCTGTACATATCTTTAAATTTATCTTCAGATGTGTAAACATTTTGGAAATAATAGCTGAAGATTTCAGCTTCTGTCAAGGATGGAGCCAGGAAGATAGGATTCAATATCCTACCTTGCACATCTGAAAGAAGAGAAGCAAAGAAAGTGAGTCCTATGTTTACAGCAGCTTAATGACCAGAGTGTGTCAGGGCTGAATGGGTAGAGGTGCAGCCTAACATTGTGGTCCAGCTGAGAGAGGCAGAATTGGCATTATGGAGGCCAAGACACTTAGAATTTGATGGACAGGGTTTTGGAAACCAAACTTTACTGGGGAGAGAGAGAGAGAAAGTGAAAGAGACAGAAACAGACAAAGAGTGCGACAGAGAGACAGAGAGAAAGAGAGACAGAGGCACACAGAGACACAGACACAGAGACAGAGAGAGACACAGAGAGATAGAGATGCATAGAGAAACATACACACACAGAAACACTCAGAAAGAAAGAAAAAGCAAGGAGAAATAGGATATGAGAAAGAAAAAAGAAAAGGCAAAATCAAGAAAGAGAGTGATGTTTCTCATAAGTACTAAATGTATTCCAAATAAATAGTTATCTACTTTCCAACTCTGTATCAAGTATGTAATCTGTTTCCTATATTTAAGAAGAAGTGGGTATCTAGAAAATTGTATATTGGAGAGGTGTCCACAAGTTTCTGGCTGAAAAATGATTTGGACACATGTGAGAGTGAATGATTGATATGTGGGAAAGTACCACTGGAAAGAATTTGTGAAACAAATGGGATGGAGCAGTTCATATTCCTACCAGCCATAGTGGAAAAACTCAGCACAAGAGACATCAGGCAAATCTTCAACAAACGTAGACTGAGTTACCTATAGTCCAAAGCCTCTCTGAACGTACCCTAGCATTGCTGAAAAGCAAGCTTTGAGGTATCTAAATTTATTCCACGTAACCCAAGTGTGTGGCAAATCAAAATCTAACATCAATTAAATAAAATTTACAATGCAGCAGCTAATAACAAAGTTTATAATGTAAAAAAAAATGTGTCATTGGTACATTCTGTTTCTGCTGCTATGTATGAATATTTCAAGGTGTGTATTTTATTTCACTAATAATTTTAAAGCTGAATATTCATGAACCAGAAGTCACATTATCTTGGTTTCTGACTGAGACATAGGTTGCAGGATGGGCAGGGACTTTTTCTTCCTCCCTCCCTCCTTCCCTCCCTTTTTTCTTCTTTCTTTCTTTCTTTCTTTCTTTCTTTCTTTCTTTCTTTCTTCTTCTTCTTCTTCTTCTTCTTCTTCTTCTTCTTCTTCTTCTTCTTCTTCTTCCTCTTCATCTTCCTCCCCCCCCTCCTCCTCCTCCTCCTCCTCCTCCTCCTTCTTCTTCTTCTTCCTCTTCTTCTTCTTCTTCCTCTTCATCTTCCTCCTCCTCCTCCTCCTCCTCCTCCTCCTCCTCCTCCTCCTCCTCCTCCTCCTCCTCCTCCTTCTTCTTCTTCTTCTTCTTCTTCTTCTTCTTCTTCTTTTTGAGACAATTTTTTTTCTGTGTAGCCTTGGCTGTACCGGAACTCATTTTGTAGATCAGGCTGGCCTTGAACTCAGAGATCTGCCTGCCTGCCTCTGTCTCCTAATTGTTGGTTTTAAAGACACGAGCTACCACTGCCTAACTGGGCAGAGGCATTTTTGTTCTTTTTATAAGAACTAACTGGGGTCCTGCAAGAACTATAGTACTTCATTCTGAGAGCAACTCTTCAAATATCTAAGATATCTTCCATTACGTCCCACCTTTAAACTTCTAGCAATTGAACTTTTGGGGGAATACATCAAACTACATCTAAATCATAGCACTGGGTATGAAAAAGCAGCAATATAATATGACCAAGAGTTAGGAGAGTATCAACGAGTAGAGAGAGAATAGGAAACAGCAAAGAAGACAGAATTAGAAAGCAAAGACTATAGTAGACAACTGCTATACTCTCCACTGGTTCAGAGATGTAGAGGAATGCAAAAGCACCAAGAGGAAAGAACAATAAAGACTCAAAAAGAATTCTTAGAGACAAAAAAGTACATCTGCAGCAAAGAATGATAGCTAAAGCTTACTGAGCGTTTACAAGGCTCCAGGTGCTGGACCCAGTGTTTCATACACAACCTCTCAATTAACTCCCATGGCTTTTCCATAAAGGTGACTTCACAGACAAAGAACCTTGGAGGAAGGATAAATAATTGAACAAAACAGAGCCAGAATTTGCGACCAAGTGGTCTACCTTCAAGGCTCGTGCTTTTAAAGGGTCATTCCACACTGCTTATATCTCTGTCTGCAATAAAAAATAAGTCAGGCTAAAGCATGAGCCTCATCCGAGGATGCTTACTGGAATTTAGAAAAGATCTCATGAAAACTGACAATCTATGGGAGTGTGCCCATGTGCATAGCGAATGCGCTAGATGTAGATGTGTTGGCGATCAGAGAGGATTTTCAGAGATTGTTGTGAGGTCCAAGATGAAGAATGATTGAACTTATTTCTGTCCTGCTGTTCTCTCAGAAAGCCCTGATGGAGATGAATTGAAGGGAAGTTGTAACTTAATGGCGAAAAGAAACGATGTAAGATTGGTACACTCTTTTTTTCCTGCTGCTAAACTATTCTACAACTGTTACTTCAAGTGTGCAATAATATGAATGGTATTAATTGGGCAAAGTCACTGATTGCCATGTGTCCTGCCCAGTGCTAGAACACACGTATTAGGGCATTTAATACTTAAAATGACCCTTGGAGGTAGCTTTTCCTCTCTATAGATTTGATCAGAGGAAGGGAATGCCTGAAGTTACATGAACGAAGACTGTACAAAATACTCCTTACATGGCATTCTGTTGGTGAATGCATTTAAGTATATTTTGTCTCCCATTGTAAGTTTTACATAGTTTTTTTCGATATTTTTCCAGTGTATGAATTTGCAAGGGAATTAATCAAATGAAATAGTCTTTACTACAATTATACATAAAGAATAAAAGCACATAGATTTAAAAAATGTCTGAAATGTGAGTATGAAGGCCAGCAATGCAGTCATCATAGTATTCTCAAAAGTGCCTTGACTTCTGTTTATGCTAAGATGAAAATGTTTCACCTCCATAATTCTCAGAGTACATAATTATGTTAAAGACAGTTTTCCCAAGTAGCCCATACACTTATTGTCTTCAAACAAAGACCCCCCACACAACGAGAACAGTTTGAGTTTCTCACTCCTTGCAAGTAAAAGGAAAAGTCTAGTTAAGTGACCATGTGACTTACAGAGCAAGTTGGGAATAAAATCAAATAGATCCATGCTCTAAAGCCTGCCACCCACTCACATGCGGCAAGGAGCCTTGTGCTGGGTGCTCATTGGATGGATATGATTCAGGACTGTCTGGAATTGTATGAGAAGCTCTCCTATGTGCTGAATGAGTCAAGTCAATTCTCTTAGTAGCCATTTACTGAATGGGATGTCGGGCACATTTGCAGTTAGAGATGGAACTTCAAAGTTCCAGGGGCCATCCTCACTGTCTAAGCCAAGTGCCTTTTAACCAATAATTATACAAAGCTACTGTGCCTATTTAGTTTCAGTGCCACAGTGGAAAAAAATTCTGTTATATGAATAGATACAAGGCATGGGGAATGGAAGCTTACCCGACTGGTTGCTTGTTACACTCGCCTGTCAGTTACAGGCACTACTTCTGATTTCACAGACTTGACAAAGCTTTCTGAAAATGGCGAGCCACTATTGATCAAGTAGAATTAACAACAAAGGACAAAATACCATTGACTATCACCATCAAGACCATAAGGGCATTGTTTCATAATAAATAAGCAGTAAGAAAATAACCTATTGGCTTTAAAGGTGTTTAGGCTGAATAGCTTTATGTTTAAACTGAATAGCTTGATGTTTGTGAAGGAAAAATCCTTCCATTTTTTCTTGTATGATAGAAACCTTGTTAGGTTGAGAGGCTTTTGTAAGCACCAGTCTGAAAGCCACTTCACAGGATATGTGTTAGAGTCTGTGATAAACAACAGAGGCTTAAGAATGGAGAGGCAGTGGCCAGGCTGGAAGGATGCAGGGTTCGCAAAGGGAAGTCTGAGCCTGCTCATCAGGATTTGGACTCTTTGGTGATTTACATCATCAAAAGCAGGTCCTGTTTATTGTTAGCTGTGTCCTCTTTGAGTATGGAGAGTTGCAACGTGCTTCGATGCTTTGGTTTAATGGTATATTATTTGTGTTCTTTGTGGTGTTAAAAAGATAGGTCAATGTGCCTTATCAATGTCAATTCCAAATTATGAAGCCTATATGGAGTTCACTTGCTGTGGTTATGCTGTAATTTGGATAGAATGTTTGAGAATCAAATAAAAGAGACAATCTTTCCCCCCCCACCCCAGGAAACTACATATATGTATACCTATAAAAATATCTTGCATTATTCTGGGGGGAACCCTGACATCTATTAAATAGATCCCCAAACAGAGACATCTGCTTTACTGTACCAAGAGACTTGTAGTATAAACCGTTACGATTCCAAGGCAGCCACACTTCCTTAAAGTGTCTTTTTTTTTTCTTAAATGTGATATCCAGGAAGCCCTTAGTTATTATCCCGTGGCAGTCTTCTCTCATATCCCCTAATTTCTAGTCGTAGACTGAAAGTTAGATATTCATCTTGGCCCATTTTCATTCCCCGCTCCTTGCCAGGTCTGGACTGCATTTGGCTATGATCCTGAAACTCCACCTAAACTCTTACCATATTTTCCTTACCCTCTTCTCCATCCACTTGCCAAAGGTTTCTCTTGAGCTTCAACTGGATGATGCAAAACAACAGCCTTTCTCTTATGAAATCCCAAAGAATCAAGATGTTGGCACCAGTTGACCTTCACAGATTACTGCTACCTAAGGACTATTGGCACAATGCTTCTATTGTGAGGCCAGACTTCTTGGATCTCATTGAAAGTTACAGTAACACTGTGGGTATTCTAAGATTAAGTATGGTTCATGAAAGAGCTAGTATGCCCTCTCTGGTCCTGGCCTACTTTTCTCTCCACTTTCCCATATGTCTAAATTGTCTCACAATGTTTAAAAGATAGAATAACACCTAGATTTGATACTGGGTCTTCCTATGTGGGTGGAAAGAAATGGTTA
>JADRCC010562772.1:12866-25440 GCA_019843855.1 Hylomyscus alleni
CTAGATTTGATACTGGGTCTTCCTATGTGGGTGGAAAGAAATGGTTAAGGCAGGTGTTAAAATGTTTACTAATATCATTTGGCAATATTAATTTCTAGTCAGCAGGGATGCAATTGAAACAACACTTGGTTCACTGTCTAGAACTCATTGATTCAACAGAGTTTTTTTTTTTAGTGCATAGAGCTTTCATAGAACCATTTTTTAAAGTTAACTATTAGTTTGTAGTTGATAAGGTTCTTAAATTAATTGATGGTAACTATAGTCTCTATTGTTAGAGAAGATTAGAAACCATCCAAATGTGGTAGACATTGAGCACACCAAGCTGTTTTAATCAGAATTTATTAGATATTTAGTAAGTACATAGCAAACACTCAATAAATGTCAATTATTATCATTATCCTTATCATTACCATGTGTAACAAACACACTAAAGCTTTCCTTAATCTTCAGAAAACCTCTCTGAGGCAAGGCATATTACCTCCAGTTTAATGTTGGCAATCTACTTAGAGTCACTGGTGAGCCATGGGCAATGGTTTTTTTTTTTTTTTTTTTTTTTTTAAATTTTTTTTTTTTAAATCACCAGTTCCAGGTCCTGTGCTCTGTAAATTACTGCATTCTATTGCATTGTTACCATGAAATAGCCTCTCAAAACACGTACATGTTTTAAAACAAGGCTTTTGGTCACTGTTTCTGCTCCAAAGGCCGTGGTTTAAAACAGTAATTAAGACGGCAGATCCCGAAATGAAACGGCCTCAGTCTCAACCCAGAGTGTGCCACTTAGAAGTCATATGGCTTTGAATACATGACTTAGGTTTTCTTGGTCTCAGTTTTCCATTCATAAAATGATCACGACAGTTACCTCCTTGGTTTGTTATGCGAGTTAACATGTGTAAGATATTTAGAATACGGCCTGACATACCCTAAGCGCTCACTAAGCAGATGTTGCTGTTACTTGAGTTGTCTCAGCTTTATGATCTCCATTCCTTTATGTTCCAAGGGAAGAGTAAATTTCAGGCCAGCAGGAAAGGTCTCTCTCCAATGATTGCCTGCTCAAATGCATTATCAAACTGTTGTCACTCAACACATGCTCGAGTTCCTCCTATGTGTAAGGCATGTGCTCAGCCATAACTGTCTTGTTCTGGGGTAGGGGCCAAGTGAATGTAGGCCAATTATAGAACCTCAGTACAAGAGGCATTCTTTACTGAGTGATACATTCGGATATAGCCCAGAAATGGCTTCTATTTTTCAGTTTCTTCTGAGCACTTCCAGAGTTTAAGATCCAGCCACAAGAGCCCCTTACTGATGGATTGGTGAGGTCTTTTAACCCTAAGCCTTGGGTAAATGCTGAATAAAACAAGCCTGCACAGTTGACAATAGGATATATTAGACATTATTTGTCTACTGGAAGCATAATTTTATCTTTAGATAAGAAGGACCTCTAAAATGGCTATTATCAAATCACTTATTAGAGACATACCTATTGAGTGAAACATTAAACTCTTTTATCCATCCCCAGTATAACCTCCAAGGACCAACAAGCAACATCTCGTCTCGTTGGATAGTTACCCCCATTCCTAAATAGTGAGTAGTTAGAACTCTGTTCATTTGAACGTAACAACAGGCATGACATTAAAAAACCCATTCTCTCTTGTGAAAGTTCTTCTTGGTGATTGCCAGAATCGCTACCATCATTCTTTGCTCAGTAGGCAAAGAGCTCTGGATACTGCTCACAAGGGAAATAGGATTAGCCTAGGGAAACATAGCATGTCTGTTCTCATCTTGAAGACCGAGTGTTATGGATTATGTGACTCACCAGGACAGACATATCCTCGGGATGGGCTAGCCAAAGCAAATATTCAATGAAGTTTCTATTCGTCTTTTGCATGTCTCATACGCTAAAATAACACAAGGCTTCCTAAACTCATCTCAGCCTCATTTTTTCAGCATTAGAGGGACCATTACTGAACCAAGGTTTCCATGGTGAATTAGAAAATTCCAATGCCAGTAGATATTCTTATACTAAATGCTCTTACCTTAGAATCCCCTTAACTGAAGACTACGGCTGCTGTGGCTGTGTGAACTCTGATGGCAATGGTTGGTATGGTGTGCAGGGTCAGGGTTCACTAAAACTGCTTCTTGAGAAAGGAGACTAAGAAGTAAGAGACTGGTTACAAGCACAGCCCAGACACTGTGGGTACTATCCACCCAGACGCTGTGTGCTGCCCAAGTATCGGATTCACAGTGGTACCCACAACTGCTAACTTCCTGTTGGGCTTTTTGTGGAGTCCATAGTACATGTTCTCAGTTTTCCTCATTTTCCCCTTACACCAGGAGTTTTGTTCAAAGTTTCAGGGAAAGGGAATTCCTCTTATGGCTTTGTAGGACAGAGTACATACTTCGTTCTCAGAAGTGCCCACATACGAAGACTGAGTATAACTTTTTTGGGAATTTGTAGAGTTTTTGCAGTCCATGCTAGCACCGTCTGTGATCCAAACAGTGCTGTTGGGATAGATATATGTCCTGGGATTTGCTTTAAATGGCTGTCAAGCCACATACTTTTCTAAACTGGTTCTTTTTTTATCTTGGATATTTTCTTTATTTACATTTCAAATATTTTCTCCTTTCCAGGTCTCCCCTTCAGAAACCCCCTATCCCATCCCTCTAAACTGGCTCTTTTTCTTCTTGAATCTGCAACTCCTATCTTCAAAGACTACAAGCAGAGCCTATGAAAAAAAGAAAAGCTTGGGGTCTGGACTCCACATCTTTTTTTTAAAAAAAGATTTATTTATTATATGTAAGTACACTGTAGCACCAGAAGAAGGCATCAGATCTCATTAGGGATGGTTGTGAGCCACCACGTTGTTGCTGGGATTTGAACTCAGGACCTTTGGAAGATTAGTCAGTGCTCTTAACCTATGAGACATCTCTACAGCCCTCCTTTTTTTTTTTAATATCATGGGACATTCATTTTTACCATGTATAAAAACAGAATGTTCTAACCACTCCCCACACAGTGCATTTGAGACCTGAGTCTACAAGTATCCGCTCATCAGCTCAGGGCCAGCCTTGTTTCAATTCTACCAAAATTCAAATCCTGGAAGAAAGCCCAAATTGATTTATTTTGACAATGGTCAGGTAAAACATTGGCTCTAAGTAGTGAAGCTGCTGAGACCCATATAGCTAGCAATTCTCCAGGATCAAGTAGCATCTACCCATATTTGAGAGAAAAGTTTATCAAGTGTGTTAGCTCTTGCATACGACTGGAAGTACTGTACCCTGGTCTAAATATTGAAAAAAAATTACAAAATATATTGAATATAGATAGCATATTTAAGAAAGATATTTATTAAATGAATCAGTGATATTTTTATTTTTGACATAATCTTGTAAAGAATTCAGTTTTGTTTTTTGTTTTTTTAAGCCTATAGCACCTGGTATTCAAAGGCAGTCTCTCATCCAAGTACTAACCAGGCCTGGCCCTGCTTAGCTTCTGTGTTAGGCACCACGCAAGCACAGCCACGCAAGCACAGCCACGCAAGCATAGCCACGCAAGCACAGCCACGCAAGCATAGCACGTCGCTCACCTACGCATGCGCTTAACTCATACGTTGCCCATCCCACCGTACCCTCCCCGAAAGGGTGACGCAGTATCAGCAGACACTGCTGAGCCAATGAGGCACTGTGCAATGTTGGCAGACATTGCTTAGCCAATTAGGCATCGACACCTCCGCACAGTAGAGCTTAAAAGCTGACTGCCCCGTGGGTCGGGGTCCTTCTCTCACTTCAATAAGGGCGCTCCTAATAAAGTGTGATTGAGAAGGATCCTGTTGTTAGCGTCCTTCCTGCTAAAGGGGGGACGTTATACTTCTGAGATCAGATGAGATTGGGTGCGTTCAGGGTGATATGACTGTAGACAAAATTCAGTGTTCTTAAAAGGACTTCTCAGTGTTATATGTTGGTTGAGGATAAGCACATTGTTAATACTTAAGACATAAACAGGAAGGGTTTACATTCATTTCGGAAGACTGCCTACCTCTTAGAAAGAGGAAGGCTAGGCTGTGGCAAGGATTTCAGTGATACCATTTGTGCTTTCTTAAAAGAAGAATACTGGAAAAGGCAAAACAAAAGACAGAAAAGAGCTCTTTGAGAACACAGATCACATGAAGCCATTTAATTCATCCTATTTGATGTGTGCCAAAGTGTTCTGTAATTTTATGTTTCAGCCTGCCTGCTCCATTTTTTAAAGTAGAGATTATATATATATTCTCAAGGATGTGTGCAAACGTGTATGTTTACACAATTGAGATTACTAAACCGCTCAGTGTCTCAAAAACACTGCAGCTCACATTTATTATCAAAAACGCACCGTGTTTTGCAGCAGTATCCGGGTCAAGAAAACATGGATCTTCATTTTTGCCAATAGTATTTTATTGAGGCAAAAATTACTGAGTGCTAACTGTACCCTTAGTCACTCCATGTATAACTATCGGAACTTGAAAGGAACAAAAAATACAATTCCAAACAACACATTCTGGTCAAAGGAACTGTTTTCCCCTCTGCTTGTTTGCCAACATGACCTAGGAAAACACCAAGCTTTGTCCAAGCAATTATACTGTTCTTAGCCCTTTTATAGGCCAGTGCTGGGCCTCTTCAGTGACCCGCACTTCTAAAGGTGAAGGATGGGAACTGTAGGGCCCTGCATTGCTAGCAATCCTAGCAGTAGACTGGCCTTCTCCATTCTTTGTGGTGCTGGTATGACTAGTTCTCTACATGAGCCAAAAGACCATTGCAGTGGATCAGCCTCTCTTCACTATGAACAGGCACCATGGCAGTGATGCAGAGGTGTTTCATTCTTAAGAAAATTTGTGGATCCCGAGAACATCACTGCCTGACTTCTTCTCTGTGCAATAGGATGGACTGAGGGTAACTTTCAGTTCACTGAATGCCTGTTCTGCAGACACAGGAACCCCTCCGGCCTTCTGGGATGTTTCTTTGTTTGCTTTTGTGTCCTTATAGCATGCTTACCATGCATTTCTCAGAGGAATGTTTTAGGTGGTGAGATTTTATGTTTGGGGACTGGAGAGAAGGCTTAGTGGTTAAAAGCACTGGCTGTTCTACCAAAGGACCAGGGTCCCCAGGATCCACACGGCAGCTTACAAACTGTAACTCCAGTTCCAGGTGATCCAAACCCTCATGCAGACAGCCATGCCGGCAAAACACCAATGCACATAAAATAAAAAAAAAAACAAATGAAAAATAAAGCTTTGGCTGGGCAGTGGTGGCGCACCCCTTTAATCCCAGCACTTGGGAGGCAGAGGCAGGTGGATTTCTGAGTTCAAGGCTAGCCTGGTCTACAGAGTGAGTTCCAGGACAGCCAGGGCTACACAGAGAAACCCTGTCTTGGAAAAAAAAAAAACAAAGAAAAAGAAAAAGAAAGCTTTGATGTGTAACTCAAGCTGGTGAAACTACTAAAAGGAAAATGGGAAAGAAATGAAATGAGACTCTATAGTCAGAAAATAAGTGAAATAAAAATTCAAAAAAAAAAAGATTAAGGATCAGAGGAGAAATTTGGGAAAATGGAGACATGATAGCTAGGGAGAGATTGACAGTTATTGTGTGCATGTTAGAAAGGGGTCCAACATATTTACGCACTGCTCATGTGATAAAAATTTAATGTCATTTAGTAAGAAATAGGGAAGATGAGGACAAAGGGGAAACGCAGAAGGAAAAGGAGGTGAAGCAATGGTGTCAGGGCTGAATATAGTAATGGACATTAGTGGCAGGAGGAAGCAGTTTAGGGTCAGAAAGAACAATGCAATTACAAAATACTACATGCATGTGTACATGGCCCAAGTGATAAAGCCAGGAATAAAATCCAGATTTCCTGATTTCTGGCCCTGTGCTTTACGTATTAAATCATGTTGCCTCTGCTGTGAGATAATCATCTTGCATCTGGAACATAAATATAGTCAATTCAAATATGCATCTTGATCTTATCATGTGGTTCGCAAGCCACGATGTTATTACCGTCAGGGAGACTGCAGCCCATTAATACCACATTCAGGTTTTGGCTACGGGTCTAGTGGGAGAGTTAAGGTGGATAAATACATTATAGCATGAGATCAAAGAAAATAGTCCCCAGTCAAAATACCATAAGGCTAATGGGAAGCTCCCAGGTAATACTACTATACAAAGTCTTCAGAGAGCTAAAGAGAATACTGGAAATGTTTATTTCCTGTGAAGCTGTGTTCAGCCTTTGGAACTATGAGTCAAGTGGGATTTTTTTTAAGTGTCATGATTTGATTAGAAATTTATTTTTAAATGAAATGCTAATCCTTATTGTAAGAGATGACAATCTTTATTATCATATATGCTGAAGTTAGACTTCTACAATGTCCCTTTATGTTGCTCGAATTCCCCTTTAGCATTGAGCACATGCTACGGCGATCAGAGAACTCATGACCAGACTTTCATTTATCTGAAGTTTGATGAACAATCAATAATACAAGTTTTGATAGTTGAACCACTAGAATAACATCTGCTGAAGTTTGTGCCTCCTCTTCAGATGCTCTGACTTTATGTTCATAGTGCTCGACAGTTAGAGAAACCTAAATTATTATTTAAATGCTTGTGTCCACGGCTACATTCACAATAGAGATCATGGAAATAACCCAAGTGTTCATACAAAAAGAGAAACAAAACATGGCACATAGAGTTTAGTGCCGGTCAGCTTTACCAAGGAGGGCCATTCTGACGTATGCTGCACCATGGGCCAACCTGAAAGACGTGGCTGCATGGAATAAATCAGATGAACAGTGATAAACATCGCTTGCATTGCTTCATCCATGCATATGTCGAAGATGCCACGCATGTGAAACACCTAGGGCAGGTAAATCCATAGAGACAGAAAGATGGTAGCTGTAGGCTGCAGAAATGCAGAGTTAGTGTCTAGTTTGTACAGTTTCCACTGGGAGAGACAAAAGTGTTCGGGAGATTGATGTGTGTGTTTGTTGTACAGAAATGTGAATGTACAGAATCCTACTGTGCAATACCTCAAAACAGCCCAAACAGTATTTTATGTTATCTCTAGATACAACTATGAAAAAAAAAAACCAAACGGCCACACTAACAGGTCACATAAGGAGGAATATGTGGCATTTTTTTTAAGGAAGAGTAAGCATACCTACTGAGCTAGAGGACACACTGCAAAGTGGCAATGGAAACGAGACTAGAAAGTTAGGTTGGACACATTATAGAGACTGTCTGTCACTTTGAAGGTTTGTGGGTCCTGCACAGAATTTGTAGAAAGAGGAGGCATTATATCCAGATCAGCTAGCAGCCTACACCTAAGAACAACCTAGAAGATGGATTGCAGATCAATGGAGCCAGGAGAACCGTGTGTCAAGAGATCATGACTCTTTCTCATTGACTTCTCCCTAGGTCTCCCACTTTGTTTCCTGGTATGAAATCCACACATTATATAAAGTGAACTCAATTTAAGAAAACTTCCTTTAAAATGGGGATTCTCAGGAAGTTAAAGTGCATACAAGTCACCCAGGTAGCCTGTTAAATTCCAGATTTTTATTTGATGTTGGCCCTGAATTCTGCATTTCTGAAACTTGAAGACACTGCTGCGACTCCTGGAAGGTGGTTTGCATAGTCTGGCTTTGAGGTCCTAGATTTTCAGCAATCATCTCATCACCATAATTCATTATAAACTGTTGAGGAGATGGAACTCTGGGAGACCGAGCTCCTCGGGCATGCCGTCCCACAACTAAAGCCCTGCCTCCCAGGCCAAGATCATCATTAGGGTTCCATGTCAGAAAAATGAACTTGGCTTTATTGGAATCGACTAGAGTGTGGACAGCTTGATGGTAGGGGCTGTAGTACAGGATAGATAGCACAAAGGCCCCTTGATGTGGAGTTACATAGATGTGTATAGCACAGTATTCATGAACTAAGTGAGACACACACACCCGATGTTTGGTGGGATTCATCTGAGATCTGTAACAATTTCAAAAAAACCAAATTAGCTGGTACAGATGAAGTTAATCAGCCTCTACCACCTGCTTATTCCACCTTAGGCT
The DNA here is from genome assembly GCA_019843855.1 of Hylomyscus alleni. Classification (NCBI taxonomy): domain Eukaryota; kingdom Metazoa; phylum Chordata; class Mammalia; order Rodentia; family Muridae; genus Hylomyscus; species Hylomyscus alleni. Next base: position 20,954 of record JADRCC010562772.1, read on the forward strand.
ACAGGTAGTCTGTGAGCAGGCTTGGATCAATTAGTCAATGTAATTGAAGCCAAATGTAATTAATTATATAATTTGGGGCTGTTTGAGCTTAATTTCACTAAATTACATTATGAAACAGGGCATTATGAGGGATTAGTGAGAAAAGAGAAACAGGCTCGAGCAAAGCTTCCCCAGGAGTCCTGAAGTGTGTATGATTTCTTGACCTGCTACTGTTAGAAAGTGGTGCCTTCAACTCTCCACCATTGTTGATAAAAACACATGTTCTGCTTATTCTTGTGATGAAGTGGAAATGCACAGAAGGCCTCAAAAGGCCTGGTGGGATGAGCAGGTAGGCAAGGAAAGGACAGATGAGTCGGAAAGTGTTTTCATGGTTTTGGTATTTAATAAATAAGGAACCCAAACCAGAAATACGGTAGATAAACAAAGCGGCCTAAGAGTGAAACTATACCCCCACTTCTTTCACTGATATCTGACCAGCAATGTTGGTTGAAGTCCTAACTTCACAATTTCTATTAATATGGCCATTTTGGAGTCACTGTCGAACCCGTCTCTGAAAGTCTGCATGATAATATGGCCATTTTGGAAATGGAAGGTTTTATTTTTATTTTTATTTTATATTTTGTAGGTGATCAAGTAATGAGGAAATCACGAGGATGAACCCCAAGTCAAGATGACTCTGTTTTCACACAAGTGAAAAATTTGGACTTGGAGAAGGAGAATGATGTGGGGAAACCAGGTAAATATCACAAAAGTAATAATCCTGGAGTGCCCCAAAACTAGGAGAGGTAACTCCCATTGAGAGAGTAAATAAACATCTGAGTGTGGTGTGTCCAGACAGTGAAATACTACTCACATTAAAAAGAAAGAGCTACCAAGCCATTAAAGCCATGGAAGACATTGAATGCCATATTCCTAAGTGAACAAAATCTCTCAAAAATGTACGCATGCTGTAGAGTCCAACTGTGTGACCCTCGAGAAGTGGATAAACTGTTGATACAATGAAAGGTTAGGAAAAAGGTTTCTGTAGACTGATGTGATGGTTTGAATATGCTTGGCTCACAGCGTGGCACAATTAGGAGATATGGCCTGGCTGGAGAAAGTGTGTCACTGTTGGGATGGGCTTTGAGACTCTCCTCCTAGCCACATTGTTGACAGTCTTCTCCTGGTTGCCTTTAGAATAAAGCAGCTCCTTCTCCAGCACCATGTTTGCCAGGACACTGCCATGTTTCCTGACTTGATGATAATGGACCAAACCTCTGAACCTGTAAGCCAGCCCAACTTAAATGTCATTTACAAGAGTTGTCTTGGTCATAGTGTCTCTTCACAGCCATAACTAAAGACATAAAACCATAACTAAGACAACTGAGAAGAGGGAAGGACAAATATTTCCAGCAAGTATATTTTGATCAGTGAAAATATTCTTGATATGGTGAGGTTGGATATGTACCATTACATTGTCCAAGTCCATAGGATGACGCATGCCAAGAGAGTTCCTTATGTAACCACACCTTTGGTTAGTGATTTACCCATTCATGTTTAGTGATTGTAACAAAGGTTCCACTTTGGTGTGAGAGACTTCAAAAGGGGGAGACTGCTTATATGGAGGTAAGAAGATTATGGAGGTTTCTATACCTTACCCTCAATTTCGCTGTAACTATGAAAGAGCTCTAAAAAGATAAATCTTTTAAAGTATTGTGAGGTTGCACTCCAACTGTATTATTCCTTTCTTCAAACTAATTTTAACACTTACCATGTATTTCTTTTAGTTTGTGCTAACCTGAAAGCTGAAAATCTGAATCTTAGTATTTTTAGACTGTATCTCTGTGGTAACTAAATATTGAGAAAGTTTTCATATTTCTAAACATCTGAAGTTCTGTTATGTGAATGACCCGTTCTGGATCTCCCTTCTTTGATCTCCCTCGATAGTTGTTGCTTTGTGCTAGCAGAGGGTTTCATATGTTCAAGAGAGGAACAAATGGTTATACTGAACAGATTTCTCATGTCATTCTACATGATCATTGCTCCTGTGCCACATACCCTGATGCATTGTCACTTAAATATAGTATAGGTAACTTAGAAATGTAAGCAGACATGACTTGCAATACATTTAGTGTATGTATGTCCAGATCCTCAACATAGAATGAAAAGGTGGTAGACACCACAGCTGTAAGGATTGACAGACTTGACTACATGATGAAAGTACCATATCGTCAACTGAAAGAATGCCTTGTACTTAGGTACAGTGATAGAGCATACAAGGCACATTGTGGGATAGAAGGCTCAGTGTTTGGGCTTGACATAAATCATAGTTTATTTAGTTTTATAGATCATGTGAATAATCCATTCTCATTGAACACATATATGAAGATATATGAGTTGAGGGGAAGTCACACTACAGTCTCCTTATTCCACACTGGGACTGAGAGTCTTTCCAGTGTCACCACTTAGCAATCAGCATATGGTATAATGGCCTTTACATGTGCTGGAAGCTTGTAGACTAAAGCATGCTTTAACATGTGAACTTCATATATATATATATATATATATATATACACACACACACATATATACATATATATGTATATATTTAGTATACATACACACATATACATATATACGTATATATACGTATATATGTATATATATATGTGTGTGTGTGTATGTATACTTTGATGATAAAAGTGTCACAGTGACTATTAACACAAAAATATGTTATCATTATATCAAGACAAGAGATTTACAGTCAGCATGTGAGTACCTGCCAGTGTGAACATCTGGGCTGGTGTCTGTACCTCTACTAACTAGAGTCATGACTATCACCACTGCCAGTACAAATACACCCACGTTCATTCACTTTGCATTTATAATTGTTGTGTAATCTTTAGTTAATAATATAGTTTCATGATCAGCTTGATCCACAGGGACAATAATTCTCTATTAGCCAATGAAAAATATTCTGATCAATCTGATACATGAAGATTCATACCAACTCCCCTCCCCATAATATGTTCCAATAGCAACTAATGTATTCTGTAGGATAATGTTCAGGCTATATATGCAATGGCCTGCATGGGTGATTATGTGCTCTTGTGCTAGAGTTTTTCTCCACCATATTTTATTCTGAATAGATTCTCAGTAGCTATTGCTCACCTCTGCATGGTATTTCATGTAACATACATGAGTAAGCCATTATTGTGACAGAAAGCGGAGAGAAGGAAGTTGGGTAACCAATGATAGTGCAGACAAAGCATTTCATAATTATCAAAATAACAAAACTGTTCACATGCTTTTTATGAATAAGAAATAATTCTTGGTCTTACCTGATTTGGTCCTCTATAGGTAGTTTTAAAAGAACTAACCAAATGTGGCTGAACAACAAATATCTGTATCTGAGAGACATTATCTTGGACCTTTGCTTCAATAAATGTCCCTTTTAGTTCTAAAGATGCTATGATTAATTGGCATGGTGGAATTATTTACAAATGGAAGCAAATTAGGGATTTTGGAGTTATATTACATAAGAAACTGCTTGAAGTAGTTGAGATATGATAGCCATAATAAATCCCCAACTCTGTGCCCTCTTAGAACTTAATTCAACAAAGAAGAGAGAAGTAATGAAGAAATACTAAGTAAGTTTATCATGTAAACTTACAAATAAGTAAGCTTACATGGTACTTTAGGTAGCACATGCTGTAGGCAAAGGAATTGTAGGGCAATGTAAGGGGGACCAGAAATGTAGTGAAGGTGAGGAGGTTGAGAATTTTAAATAGAGTAGGGACGGCGATGAGGGCTCATTGAAAAATGAGGTTGGAGGAGTGACTACTCAAAGGAAGTGAGGAAAAGAACTACCTGGGTATTCTAGACAGAGAACTATCATGCAAGACTCTCCTCCATCTTGTTGATTGTTATAAAGAATCTAGAATTCAAATGAAAAACAAAACTCTGTTCTGGAAATATCCCCAAAGCCTTTGTATGCTGGCTAAAACTCTACAAGAGTACAATGGCATATCCTGTAAACAGTTCTTCGCAGAGCTGTACATCACAGGAGGACTAAAAAGAGCAAGCTTGTTTTCTTGATGGTAGCTAGCAAAACAGACTGCCTTTCAGTCATATGCTTGCAAGGAAAGGGGGCAAGTGGGAAGAAGAAATCTTTTGATGGGCTTTGCAATCATCAGCCTGGCTTTTATCTGATGTGAACCAAACCCTGCTCCTATCCCACTTGTGCTGGTAAGAAGATCCTGTTAGGGAAGACTTTGATGCATGCAACTTTGGGAACCAGAAAGAAAATGTTATAGTGATATCATTGGAGGAAACCACAGCTGAAAGAGGAGTCAGAGGATGCTACGGACCCCTTATCATTCCATACACTTTTGTAGAACAGGTCTGGGTGGTATGGCAAACCCATATCAAGCCTGATATTTCACTGTGTCAATGTGCACGCGCGCATGCGTGTGTGTGTGTGTGTGTGTGTGTGTGTGTGTGTGTGT
>JADRCC010562774.1:0-14684 GCA_019843855.1 Hylomyscus alleni
GCCCTGGGCCACTAAGTCATGACATACCCAGGCCCTTTCACGAGTGGGACCTCCTAGGAGGCTCAGAGAAGCTAGAGACCTGAGGGAGCACAGGCCTGCATGGCAGACAACTCTCTGAGATCAAGATGGGCAGGATGCCACAGCCACCAACCTGCTTTCTGGGTGTGTGGTTGCCCAAACAAGTCTTTGCAAAGGGAACTTGAATTGGCATGAGTTGGGGGGCCATAGGTGAAATTCCTGTCCTACTTGGATGTGAGAAGGCCCAGGCTCCTGGCCACCCAGTGGCAGCTCCTGAACCTACACCTCCTCTCGGTCTCTGCCTCAGCTTCTCCTGTCCCCTCTGTTCCAGCATCTTTCTTTCTACCTACTTTGGGGTCTGTTGGCTCTCTGGGCCCCAGTGCCCTGTCCCCTACCCATCAGGCACTCTTCCACATTTCCTCACTCCCTTTCTCTCACCCCACTCCCTTCCCTAGGTTGCCTTTCTGGTCTCCTGCTCTGCCTACCCAGTCCCCAGGGCCACCCGCAGGCCAGATCCGGCTCTCTCCAGTCTGGGCCCCCTCGGCTCAGTGCCCACCAGCTGCCAGCCTGTCTATGCAGAGAAAGCACCCAACCATGGCGTCAGGGTGTAGGGTGGCTCAGTCCCTTGCAAGCCAGATGCTGCCTCCACATAGAAGATACCCCCACACACATGCCCCCGTTCCCTTGGGAGAACTCTGTACTGGCTGATAGACACAGATAGGCTCCTTGACTGGCTGGCTTCTGAGGATCCTGACTTGGGAGGCTTTGCACAGAAGCCAGGGAACTCTTACAGTCCAGGCCCAAGGTCAGGCCAGTCAGGGGAGGAGGCAGCCCAGTGCCACACAATGGGGCTGTGGGCCTGCTGACACTCGGTGTTTGATGTAAGAGTAAAAAAGAGGGTGGTGTGAACTTGCTTAGCATACACAAGATCCTGGTTCACCCCTGCAAAACACAAGCACGCGAGTGTGCACACATACTCACATACACATTCACGCACACTCACACTCACACACACACACTCACACACACTCACACACTCACACACACACTCACACACACTCACACTCTCACACACACACAGAGGAACATGAGAAGGGCCAAGCCTAACCTCCTACTCTGATGTCCTTTGTCACCACTTCTAGACCTTGTCTCAGTCAGAGCCTTTGGTCTTGTCTCTCCCCAAAGGGTCCCTAGCACCCAGGAAACAGCTCTATCTTAGGGCCCATGTCTCTGGCCCCTCCCCTCTTCCTTACTCCCTACTACCTGACCCCAGAGTGAAATTTTAGGTCACCTCCTCTCTTCACTCTTTCCTGGTGCCTGCTTTATAGTCCCACATACCGTGAGCAGCCGTGTGACCTCTGACCACTCCTTTTTCCTTTCCGAGCTTCAGTCTCTTCTTCTGTGAACTGGGGGGTGGGGTGGGGGGAAGGGAACCCAGGAGGTGTAAGGATTTAATACAAGTGGATCCCAAGCAGCCGTGACGGCTCATTGTCTGTCAGGACCCTGATGACATGCAATGGCTGTACCCTGTTCCATTTGTAGCTCCCTGTCACAGTCCTCACTGGAGTCATCAAGACTGGCCTTCCTTCACCTAGGAGGGGTCAATGAGGACACATCCACACTGTCCTTGAAGGACCTGGTGACTTCCTCTCAGCTTCTCTGCCGCCCTTAATCTTATAGCCGTGGCCAAGCTAGCCCCAAGGCTACTTTTAGAACATGGAGAGCGCCCTGCACTGGCTGGCCATCTCTACTTTGGGCCCTCTGTCCCCAGACTCCTCTGATACCCGTATTCCCACCTCCCAACTCTTCTTGGCTCTGCGGTACTCACTGCTGCCTGGACTGCTCTGCATTTTTATTCCCCCCCCCTTGGTGACCGATCTATTCATTCCTGAGAACAGAGACAATTGTTCAACTGGGTGTAGGCGCCCAATAGAGGCAGGTTACATACCCTAATGAACAAGAGCTACAAGGCCACTGAAGACAAGGCAGAAAATACAGATACTGACCCATGCCTCGTGACCCAGGCCTGTAGCTCCAGCTTCATGGAAGGCTGAGGCAGGGGGATCCCTGTCTGGACTACAAAAAACGAGATCACAGCTGGCCTGGACAACTCAGTGAGACCCTGACTCCAGATTAAAAGTAAAAGCAATGGGTCTGTGCAGAGCTCCTGCCTGGCATACGTGTGTCCCCAAGTTCAATTCCTAAGCCATACCCCATCTCATGTTCATCTTTTAAACATGTCCCCGCCACACTTGGAACCTTCACTGCTCTGAGAGCAGCAGTCTGACTTTCCTACCTGTGGTCCCCTCTTCCTGGGACATCCCCTCACTGACAGCCACAGTTCCTTACAGCGTCTTCAGACTTAAGAGAGCGGAATAGAACAAAAGTGGGGAGCTAGGGTGCAGACCTTGATGGAACTCTGCCTATCTCTCCTTTCCCGTGACAGCCCTGGAGGGGAAATTACTCCTTTAATGACTGGCTCCCTCTGTTCCCTTTATCATTTATCATTTGTCAGGAAGTCAGCAGAGCAGTGATTGGCAGGGCTTCGTGTCCTCCTGCACCCCCTAGAGCACCAGCCCAGCAAGGGCACTGGGAAGGCTTCCTGGGGCAAGCTCTTGCAGGAATCTGGGTGGAGAAGCTGCAGTCTAGTACAGCTTTGAAGGTGGGGCAGGAGAGTAAGTGCAGCTCGGGAGCTGCCTGTCTCCAGGTCCTCTAGCAAACCTGGGGTCAGGCCAGGGGAGCCGTGGGTGAGAATGGAATAGCCTCCAGGTCTGGTCACTCCCCCATTTCTTATATCATTTCCTGTTCCTAGGTGGGTTTCCTGTGTAGGGACCAGGGAAAGGAGCTAGCAAAGCATCAGAGCTTCCGGGGTGAGGCTCTACCAAGAGAAAGCTCTAGAACTACTAGAACTAAAGAGGGATTCATGAGTATGGTGACACATTATAACCCCAAGGCAAAAGTGGAAAGATCTAGAGCTCTAGGCTAGCCTGGGCTAAATAGTCAGATCCTTTTGGTCAAAACCAGAACAAGAAGAAAACAAAAAGAGGAAAAAGATTTGGAGTCTGCTCGTGGTTACTCAATTGGACAAGTGCTGGCGTGGGACCAGCTCAAGGACACATGATGAGAGGAAAGGGGTCCCCCCCTTCCTCTATGCAAGGAGGAGCCCGCTGGGGTGCTACAGCTCTCACAAAGACACATGCCACATGCTGGCTGGGTGGCCTTGGACATATGACTCTGCCTTTCTGGGCCTCTTCTTCCTCACCTGCTCATTGAAGACACTAGTGTGAGATGGGTAAACTTATTTGGTTATGATTATCAAAAAATATTACATCTGCTGACTTTTCCAAATCATGTGAAAATTAACATGTAACCATGGAAGTAGCATCCTGGAGATGGTAACCTATTCATGGGTCAAAGATCTACCTATGTGTTTTTCCTCTAAATTGTTTATATCCTTAGCAAATTTATTTCTGTTGTTGGTTTGCAACAACTCTTTATATATTGAAGAACCAAGCCTTTTATCTGTTTGGCCCATATCTTCCCTAGGTTATCATCTGTCTTTTGACCATGCTGTTGGGATTTTTTTTTTTTACAGGAGGTATTTTGTTTGCCTGTTTGCATTTATTACATTTGTGAGTTTTAACATTTTGGACATCGGATTTATCAATCTTTTCTTTTATGATGTCAGGATTTCTGAGTCCTGCCTAGGAAAACCTGGCCCAGTTAAAGGTTATCTGTGAATGAATGCAACTGTATTTTCTGCTAATATGAAGCCAGCTTGTTGATGATTAAACTGTAACTGTCTCACCAGGTGCCCTCTAGCAGCGCCTCTGCAGCCTGACCTGGAGGGCGGGATAGCGTCATCCCAGGCTGCCCACAATGGCCTTCCTGACACACTTGCTGGTCTGCGTCTTTGGCATGGGCTCCTGGGTGGCCATCAATGGGCTCTGGGTAGAGCTGCCCCTGCTGGTGACTGAGTTGCCGGAGGCCTGGTACCTGCCCTCTTACCTCACTGTGGTTATCCAGCTGGCCAACATAGGCCCCCTCCTAGTCACCCTGATGCACCGCTTCCGACCAGGCTCCCTGTCTGAGGTGCCTGTGATCTTCCTTATCCTGTGCACAGGCACGGCTGCCTGCATCCTCCTAGCATTCCTGTGGAGCAGGACCTCCTGGATACAGGGTAGACAGCATAGCGTGGCCTTCATCGTCCTCACCTTCTTCCTGGCCCTGGTGGACTGCACATCCTCTGTCACCTTCTTGCCCTTCATGAGCCAGCTGCCCACGTACTATCTTACCACCTTCTTCATAGGCGAGGGGCTCAGTGGCCTCCTGCCTGCCCTGGTGGCCCTTGTCCAAGGCTCAGGCATCACCACCTGTGTCAATGCCACGGAGACACCGGGTACCACCTTGAACCCTGCGACCCCTGTGGAGACTCCCATCACTCAGGTACCTTGCATTGCCTGGAGCCATTGTTGTATTCTGCTTCGTCCCCAATGTAGAGAAGGGAAGATTTGCTTTCATTATTTCCCTTATTTGACATAACTACATATTCTTTTATTTATTTATCTTATTAGTGTGCATATTCTGACACACATGTGTAGGTCCACAAGCCACAGCACAAGTGTGGAAGTCAGAGGACAGCTCTGTAGAGTCAGTTCTCTCTTCCCACCTTCACAACGGCTCTAGGGATGGAGCACGGGTTGTCGGCCTTGCATGGCAAGTGCCTTCACCTGCTGAGCCATCTTGTCAGCTAAGGGCTACAAATTAAAGTGTGTGGGGTGGGAGGGAGGCAGAATGACCATTTGAAGTGTGTGAGTGTTGGAGGTTCATACAAGTTTGAGATTCAATGATAATTCAAAGGTGATAAGGAGTTAAACTGTCCCAGACAGCAGACGGGGCGTGGGGCTCGTCAGGGTGTGGAGGTGTACTCTGGGGGAGGTGGGGGGGGAAGAAGAGGAAATGGCTGATAAGCAAAGGTGGCCTGTCATAAATTCAGATGGAATCTGGCAAGTGACAAGACAAAGGTTGCCTATTTCAGTCCTGAAAATGTCCACATCTCTCTCCAGCAGACCTTGGGGAACTATGACTCTGTCCCAACTCAACTGGTTTAGAGTAGCTGGTACTGAAGAAGTCTGTCTGAGGGTGATGTGTTCTGGTCTTTTAGTTAGATTGGGGAGGGCTATCCTCAGCCCCCAAACAAAATCCCAAGGACTGGGGAAATGAGAATCTAAGGTCGAGATGTCTCTGAACCCCTCAGGCCCAGGTTTTTCTCTGGGAGTCTGCGATTGTAGCAATTGTTTCTGACATCTCATCGGAGTGGCTGACTGCAGCTTTGCTCCTCCACAGGGAAACCTTAGCCCCTCCCTGTCGCCCGTCACCTGGCACCTGGAGAGCCGCTACCTGGCCCCTCGCTTCTCACCACTGCTGTTCTTCCTACTGCTGTCCTTCCTGACGGGCTGCTGCCTGGTCGCCTTCTTCCTCCTGCAGCGGCAGCCCTGGGGACGGCAAGGCTCCATAGAGGACCTGCTCCACTCCCAGGTCACCCTGCACTCTATCAGGCCCCGAGACACCGAGGACACCAGCTCCCTGGGCGCCCCTGTGAGCAGCCCAGGCAAGGAATCAGTGGAAGTCAGTGTAGCTTCGCTCAGCCCAGCCCAGCTGGCCTTCATCTACGCCGTGGTGGCCTTTGTCAATGCACTCACCAATGGCGTTCTGCCCTCCGTGCAGACCTACTCCTGCCTGCCTTACGGGCCTGTTGCCTACCACCTGTCTGCCACCCTCAGCTCCGTGGCCAGCCCCCTCGCCTGCTTCCTCCCTATCTTCCTGCCTAACAGGTACCTGACCCGACGCAGGGAACTCTAGTGGAGAATCACTCCATTTCAGAACCCCAAGTGCCAAGCACCACCTACTCACTGGTCAGTATGTGAGGTGGCTGGTAATATGGTCTCCCACATGTATACAGTAGCGCAAAGCTTTGCCTCTGTGCCTCCGGGGTACCTATCTGAAAAGTGGGAGTGACAATACTTCTTCCTAGGGTGTCTGGGAATGTCGTATGGGTTGTTCTCAGTGTTCTCCATCAGGGAAATGGAGATGGGCTTGTTCGGCCTTACCCTCCGGCCTCTGGCTCAGCCAGCCCCATCAAGTTGCATTTCTAGGATAGCTAGACAAAGTTGTCATTGAGGCTACCAGAGTGGACGGGACCCTGGCTCAAAAGTATAAGGAGTCCTGTCTCTCCCCACCCCAGGGAGAAACATTCACCTTGGAATCTCTAAGCTTAGGGGCCCAGGTCTTGCTGCCACCCCCACCCTCCAGCCATTCAGACTTGCTGCAAATACAGACCCAGCTGGGACCACAGCAGGGGCAGGAGAGTGAGCTAGAGGAGTCCATCAGTTCTCGCTAGGGCTCCAAACTCTGGGGCAGAAAGAAGTCTGGGGGACACAGACTTGGTCCTGGAAACCTGGGAGAGAGAGAGAGAGAGAGAGAGAGAGAGAGAGAGAGAGAGCCTGAAGAACTGACAGAGACACAGAAAACCTGGGGTCAGGTGGGCTGTGCTCACTCTGATGGACGGAGGGCACCTACAACACAATCCAAAACTCAGCATGTTTCTTCTGTGCAGGACAAGGAGATGGTCCTAGTTAGTCGGGGTAGGTGGTCTCTGTAGGGAAGCAGTCTCAGGTTGCAGAAACATAAGGGAAGTTAAAAGCTGCCGGTGATGGTTTCTGTATATACTGGTCAAGCACTGCTGAACACGCATTCTTGGACCAGGGGAAGGCGTGGCCAGTTTTCTGAGCCTCACCGAAGGAAAGCAATGTCCTCAGCTGCCAGCCAGATGCTGATAGAATTTTGGCATCACCTCCGAGCCCATGGTTACCTTCCCCAAGAGCAAGGGAAGGTCCTGGAGAAAGGGTATCACACCCTGAAGCCCTCCCCCACCCCCGCAGCGATCAAAGCTCCCTCTGGTGGCTTTGACAAGGAGCTGGTGTCATGAAGGAAACTATAGCCAACACTCACAGCTGGGAAGCTGCCTGGCACCTGTGTTCCATCCGCTCCCCAGGTACCCACCACACTCCCATTTTGCTGGCAAGGATAGGTCAGAGGTGCGTCAAGGATCAGTCTCGAGGCATAGGTGAATGAACTGTGATCTGGTATGGATATATGAGGTCCTTGACATCTCTCAGTGTCCCCCTTAAGCTAAGTAGCCTGGGGTTTGGTTTTTTTTTTTTTTCCATAAAAGTCTAACATCTATGGAAAAAAACCTCTTGGAGTCCTGGCTACTCCTTGAGGCCTATATGAAGGGGACAGGAGGCAGGCTTCTCAACCCCTTCTCTGCCCTTCTCCACTCTTCCACAGGTCGCTGTTTTTCCTGGGGGTGCTCACAGTATTGGGGACCAGCTTTGGGGCCTACAATATGGCCATGGCTGCTATGAGCCCCTGCCCTGTCCTGCAGGGTCACTGGGGTGGAGAAGTCCTTATTGTAAGTATCCCCTCCCACTCTCACTTCCCAAGCCTGGGGAACCCCAAGGACAATCCTTTCTGTTAGCCTAAAAGCATAAAAACAGGGTTTAGGGAGGTGAGGTTGCTATGGATACCACCTTGGGGGAGGGAGAGACACCTGGGTTTCCTTTTACCCTATAAGGATGGCTCCTGTGACCCCCTTAGCCCTCCAGGGTCATCTCCATAGGACCTCGTTGTAGTCAGGGGTCATTTCATCTCCCTTGGCTAGGTGAGGCTACTCTTTGCCCTAGGGCATGTCCTTGAGCCCTCTTCCCTCTCCATCTCCCCTGGTGGCCTTATCCTGGCAGGTGCTGTCCTGGGTGCTGTTTGCAGCTTGTCTCAGCTATGTCAAGGTGATGCTGGGTGTGATCTTGCGTGACCGGAGTCGCAGTGCCCTCTTGTGGTGTGGGGCGGCAGTGCAGCTGGGCTCCCTGATTGGTGCCCTGCTCATGTTCCCACTGGTTAACGTACTGAAACTCTTCTCATCTGCTGACTACTGCAGCCTGGACTGCTCCGTCTAGGCTCACTTGGCCACCGCTGGACACCAGGTACCCCCATCGCTGAAGTTAAAAGCCAGAAGAGCCCAGAGACACAAAGGGAAACAACCCTTTGCCCCATTCCCCAACCCCACCTTCCCACACCCCATCCCCAACCCCCTACCCTCACCCCAACCCTGTATTGTCATAGATCTGGGTCTGGGGAGCAGAAAGGCCAGGCCCGAGCTTTTTAACACAAAGACCTCCTCCCAATCTGGAGTTGCACAGCGCAGCCCCTCCTCCAACACTTCCCCCGGTGCTAATGAGCCCCAGTTGCAGACTTCATTCTCTGTCTTTGGAGAGATCTGGTTGGTAGCATTCAGTTGGAGGCAGCCTAAGGATGTTAGGGGAAGACCCCCTGGAAGATGTAGCTGCCTCTTGCTTACTGTGAGACCTTGGAGAAGTCTCTTGATTCTCTAGGCTTCTGTTTGCTCATTAAAGGAAGGCTGTAGTGAACAACCTTTCGCTTGTAGGCTTAGGCATCTAACAGGTCCTCCTGAACTCTCTCCTGCATGGACAACCTTCTTAATACAACCTGGAAGTGATCAGAGGACTTGGGAGGAACCCCGAGTTGAGTTGAAGGGAGCCCTGCGGCTGAGTGAACTCCACCAGGACGCATAGTGGACAGTGAGGACCTCGAAGGGGTGGCTCAGGCAGGATGAGTTTCGTCTGTAATTATTATTTTGTTTTGCATTTTGTTTCTTTTTACAAAAATTAAAGCTGTCTATGCTTTTACAGTAGGGGCTGTGTACACACAAGAAGCCCTGTGAAGGCTACACTGTATCAGCCTAATTCTAATCCGTTCTCAGTCAAGGTCAGAACCAAAGAAGCAAGAGGAGAGAGAGGCCTGATGCCAGCCCCCTCTTTTTAGACTGTTGTCTTACTGGCTCGCACCTTCCTGCACTCCTCTTTATTCTTAAAGTAGGGCTGGAGAGATTGTCCAGCTGTTTAAAGCTACGTCCCATGACCGAAAGTCAAAATACTTGAATGGTACTTATCTGGTTGCTCATGATATGTGTGTTCACACATGGCAGGCAGGAGTCGGGGTGACACTGGTGGGTGGTACAGGTCTGGCCTGGAATACCCAGCACTCTGGAGACTGAAACAGGAGACTGAAGAGTTCAAGAAATCCAGCTAGGAATGGTGACACACATGTTTAATCCCAGTCTTAAGGAGACAGAGGCAGGCAGATCTATTTGACTTCAAATCTATACAGCAAGAGAGTTCCAGGCAAGCCAGGAAGAGCTAGACAGTGCGAGCTGTCTAACAAACCAGAACACACATACACACAAACACTTTCGTTACTTCCTGTTCACCCTGCCAAAGTAGCAGGAAACACAGAGACTTCCTTCTTGAACCTCAAAATACCAAGAGTCACACAAACCACGGTGCGTCTCATGCCTTTTGGTCCAATGGAAACAGAACCTGTTAGGTTAGACAGTACTCTACTTGGGGTGTCAAATTGTTTGTCCACATTTGAAGATACTGGGAGCAAAACGAAAACTAAAATCTGGTAATCCTTTGCACAGGCAGAAAGGAAAGCAAGCAGTATAGTTATTGAATGAACAAGCTTCAAATATGGCCGCCGTGGCTATCGCAATTTATCTACTGCAGAGATATAAACACAAAGGCTGGGCACGGTTCTCAGTGGCAGGGCACTCACATGATTCGTGCCAAGGTTCTGTCCCAATACCATTTAAAAAAAAGAAAAGGGAGCTTGGCAGTGGTGGCACATGCCTTTAATCCCAGCACTTAGGAGGCAGAGACAAGTGGATCTTTGAGTTCGAGGCCAGCCTGGTCTACAGAGTGAGATCCAGGACAGAGTACACAGAGAAACCCTGTCTCCAAAAATCAAAAAAAAAAAAAAAAAAAAAAAAGTTTCTGGAAATTGTAAACAGAAAATTCCTCCCTTTACATAGCCAGGTGGGCATGATCCATTACACAGATACTCTCAAACATCTAATGCCAAATCCTCAAGAAAGATGACTGGACAAGGCCATTGATCACACAGCATTCTGAACTCCTCTGGTAACAGGGTGGCCATCATCATGTCAGCTGACTGTCTATCCAAACTCATTATCATTTTTTTAAAGATTTATTTTATTTATTTTATGTGTATGAGTACACTGTAGCTATACAGATGGCCGTGAGCTATCATGTGTATGGCTGCTGGGAATTGAATACAGGACCTCTGCCAGCCCCACCCCGCTCGCTCTGGCCCTGCTCGCTCCGGAGTAATTCATTGTAGCTGTCTTCAGACAGCACCAGAAGAGGGCATCAGATCTCATTATGGGTGGTTGCTGGGATCCGAACTCAGGACCTTCGGAAGAGCAGTCAGTGCTCTTACCCGCTAAGCCATCTCGCCAGCCCCCAAACTCATATCTTTATGACAGGTGTTCTCTAGATCAGTGCGATGCCCTGGGTGACCAGATGCAGATTTCCTTGATCTTCCTACTAAAGCCCTCATGTCAGCAGAGCAGCTCTCAGTTGCAAGATAGGTTAGAGCTTTTGCTCCACTCTGCTTCCCACTGTTGTTATAAACACCATGACCAACCTAGGAAAAAACAGGTGTAGGAACCTGGAGTCTAAACCAAGGAGGAGCGATGTTTTCTGGCTCCCTCTGGCTATCTTCACCTAGCTTTCTGATACAAACCAGGGCCACCTGCCAGGATGGCACCCTCTCAGTGGGCCGGGTCCTCCCACATCAATCATTAATCAAGACGATTTCCCACAAACATGGCAACCTTCCTCAGCTGAAACTCCCTCTTTCCAGGTGACTCTCAGTTAAGTTGACAAATCAAAACTAACCAGGACAGACTCCTTCAGCTTTCAAATAGACTCAAGGCTCAAACGGACAGAATTCAGATGTTTTCTCCAAAAATACCCCGAAGAAAATGAAAACCGTCTCCTCTTTGTGTACCAGGGAAAGTTAATTTGTTTGCAGTACTAGAGGGTGGAAGCTAGGGCCTTGTGCTTGAGAGACTCTCTCCATCCCCCAACTGCCCTCACCCCCAGCCAGAGTAAAGGCTGTGTTTGCACTCTCCCTTAAACAGCCAGTCAGGATGTGGCCATGGATATCCAGAGAGCGGCATAGATGAGGAAGATGGTCCAAGAGTAACTAATGTGTGTGGAGGGCACAGACAGCCATCTTGGCTCACACTCTGTAGAGGGAGGAAAAGGGAAGTGTGCTGACATTTGGGAAGTCACCTCCACGTAGGGATTTGGTCTGTCCCCATGTGGGGGTTTGACTGTCACCCCTTCTTAGAAGCCTCCAGCTTGTAAACTGGCCCGAGGCAGCCCTCAGGTTCTTCTCAGCACACTGGTAGGAAGAGCTTCACTCTCAGGATTCTTAGGAGTGGGACTGAGCAGCTCTGTGTACACAGTGTTCAGTACCATCTCTACAAACAGGGAAGTGCCCTGCGTACCCTTGTATGCCCCTGAGCTGCACCTCTGCCCATCCTACCACCTCGGGGTATCTGGCTGGCTAGTGAATTCCCAGAATTCTCTGTCTCTGCCTCCTCAGCCCTGGGATTACTAGGGCATGCACCCCCACCATGCCCAGCATTTTAAAATATGGGTTCTGGGGACTGAATAAAGGTTCCTACTCTTGCAAGGCAAGTTCTCTACTGACTAAGTCACTTCCCTAGCCCCGAGTCCGGTCTTGAGTGTGGCCTAATATATGGAATGTTTCTGTAGCCAACCAACAAGATAAGTGCCAGCAGAGAGGGCCTGTGGTCCTAACTGCTGGGGAAGGCCAAGGCAGGGGCTTCACAGGGCGCCTCAGAGCTTAAGGGAAACCTGGGGCCTGTCTTTTTAATAAAAAAGAAAGCAATCAGGCCTCTGGACTCAGCCTAAGGTTAGCATGGAGCTTGGCTAAATAAAGATGCTGTCTGTCCCCAAGCAGGTGAGAGCAAAGTGGGTGAGGTCTGAGAAGGTATATGGGGGTCCTCAGAAGTACCCCCTTGAATATTCAGAGCAGAGCAGTGTGTTGCCCTGAATGTATTTTGTGGGGTAATCTTGAAAGGACCACAAAAGATGTAAAGTAGCTAAGACTCCACTGGTGCTCAGGGGAGAAAGTGCCACTCTGGCTGGCAGAGGGCCTTGCCTGGGTGAACTGGGTGAGGGCCAACACAGAGCAGAAATGTGGACTCTGTCCTTCCTTCTGCTCTTGTAGGAATGCCTTTCAGGACCTGGTGACCCCTGGAACAAAGGGACTCAGGAACAGGACAGAACAGCCAAGCCAGCAAATGTAGGGCATGAGGGGAGGTGGGAGCCAGAGCCAAGGTGAGATCCCTACCTCTGTTCAGGGACCCCAGGAAGAGCCACTGAAATCCCTCAAAGTTGGGAGTCTCCTGGAGGCAGTCTATCCTGCCATTTTGTTGGTGTGGTTCCCCCAGGGAAATGTTCAGACTGGCCTAGAAGAAACAAGAGCCATTCACTGGCTCCCTGGAAAGCCTGGTCCAGCCAGTCCTACCTTTGGTCTAGGCAAATCCTGTTCCTGTCCAGAAATCTTAGATTCCCACCCAGTTCCTGCACAACTAGTCCTTCCTTCCTGACCTGGGGCAACCCAAAACTTCATAGGGCAAAACACTCCCACTGGGTGTGGCCTTACTTATGCCTTTAAAGGCCTGTGTGTGTGTGTGTGTGTGTGTGTGTGTGTGTGTGTGTGTGTGTGTATCCTAGCCTGTGGACGGAAACTGGCCAAGGCTGAACTGTTCACCCTGCACTCCACCCTGCCTCGCCCTGAGAAGGTTCATGAAGGACTTTCACGCCTTAATTCTTGGAACTAGGGGACATGCAGAGCAGAGGACTTTACA
This sequence comes from Hylomyscus alleni, assembly GCA_019843855.1. Lineage (NCBI taxonomy): Eukaryota > Metazoa > Chordata > Mammalia > Rodentia > Muridae > Hylomyscus > Hylomyscus alleni. The sequence goes on from JADRCC010562774.1 coordinate 12,866, forward strand.
AGTAAACGAAGGGAACGGGCTCTGTAATTGAGGATCTCGTGGAGTTGCCCGAGTGGGCTCCATAAATCCACATTAGCCTCAGCATGAAGAGAATCACAAGAGGTGCCAAGGGAAAGGCATGGAAGTCTAGGGCCAACGAGAAAAACCTGGAGGCCTCCGTGGCTGGCCCGGGTCAGAAGTGGAACCCATGCAGAGAGGCAGGGAGGGAACCAGAATCTCATCTTGCAAATGTGCACTTTGGTTTCTTACCACAGACTTGGCGATTTTGAAAAAGGTCAACTTTCCTAGAGCCTCCACCCAGACAGCCAATATCCTCATTTTAGTTCTGGGAAACCTTGGTTAATTCTAACCTACAAAACTATAATCAATTTGAATTTCGATTCATTGATCACCATGTAACTCAGGCTGGCCTCAAACTCTCCATCCTCCTGAGTGCCAGGATCAAGGGTGTGTACCTCCAGGCCACACTTCCATAGCTCCTGCTGGGGTCGTTTCTTGCAGCATCAATAGAAAAAAACAGTGGATAGTCTTCCCTCTTGAGATCCCACAGCTCTTGAATCGTACGGCCTTGTGCATCCTGATGGCCACAGAGCATGCCGGGCTGTAGACGCTCAGGTCCAGAGTCCCCTGGAAGAGGTGCTGCACATTTAGGATACAAAATGATTGACAAGGAGGTGAGGAGATGCCTCAGAGGTTAAGAGCACTTAATGTTCCTGATGAAGACCAGGGTTCAGTTTCTGGTACACACATTGGGCAGCTCACAGACCCCTGAAACTCAAGTTCCAAGAGATCCAATGCTCTGTCCTCTTCAGACACCTGCATTCACATGGCAGGTCCTGACACAGACATGGTGCTTGCTGGCTCTGAGTTCTTCCTAGTGAGCTGGGGTGTAAATGCCGAGGTTCACAATGAAGATTCATCCAGAGGAAAGAGGACCTAAGAAGGAAACAGAAAATCAGGCCAGGATGGCTTTGGAGTCAAGTACACACGGTGTGAAACAGGTGCATACATTTCCTTGGGGCTGGTCCACACCAAGCACCCCCACCTGCCCATCCTCCCAGAGGTCTGCCCTGGCAACCATCAGCATCGTGGCTTTAAGGGGCCTTCTCTGCTTAGCCCCATGACAGAACCAGAGCTCTCTCTTGCCACCTTCTGTGGCAGATCTTTCCCGGGAGTGGGTTCTACTCTCAGCTTTCTTTGTTCTGTTCTCACAGAATCCCTCTGAAAGGATTCCTATAGTCAATCCAGGCTTGTGCATAAAAAAAAAAAAAAAAAAAAAAAAAGCTCAGCCAGGCAGTGGTGTCACACACCTTTAATCCCAGCACTTGGGAGGCAGAGGCAGGTGGATTTCTGAGTTTGAGACCAGCCTGGTCTACAGAGTGAGTTCCAGGACAGCCAGGGCTACACAGAGAAACCCTGTCTCAAAAACAAAACAAAACAAAAAACAAAGCTCAGTGGGTAGAGTGGTCCACACTTTTAATCCCAGGAGGCAGACAGGTGGATCTTTGTGAGTTCAAGGCCAACCTGGTCTACATAGTGAGTTCCAGGACAGCCAGGGCTATAGAGTGAAATTCTGTCACAAACAAACAAATAAAATAAAAACCACAAAATAACAAAAAAGGAAGGAAGGAATAGGACAAAGCTTAGAGGGGTCAAACACCTTGCCTGGGTCCCAGTACCAGTTTTCCCAAAGGAAAAACTTCAGACAAAGCAGGGCAGCAAGCAGTCAAGAGTTTAAGTAGCTGGGACAGATGGCTCAGCAGGTAAAGAGGCTTGCTACCAAACCTGATGACCAGAGTTCAATCCCCAAAACCCACCT
>JADRCC010562777.1:0-18043 GCA_019843855.1 Hylomyscus alleni
CACAAGGGGAGAGAGCAGCAGAGATGCAGAGACACAAGAAGGACATGGAGAACTGATGCACACAAAAGCCACATGGAGGAAAACACTGTCCTTCCATTTTAAAGATCTCCTAAAATATCATTGTCAAGACAATGGTCACAGTGTCACGGTGAACTTACTCAAGGAGACCCATTGGAGCATTCAAGAGGAAGACCCTAAAGGGGAGAAATCTGAGATGCCCTGCTCTAAAAGTTAGGCCTCATATAAGATCTGAACTAAAACTCAGCTTATATCCATGCTCTACAGGCCTGGGCTCTGCTCTTCTAGCCCAGGAAGAGACTCCCATTCATAAAAATAGAGGTGCACTTAAAGGTTGGTTCCAACTTCGTCAGCCTTTGTTTTCTACACCACTTCATAAAATAATCTATTGTGTCTCACTGGTACATGTGTGAATATACATGGACAGACAGACAGACAGAAGCACATACACAGGCACACAGTTTTCTACCTTTTCTGACCTGGTATCCTGTGTATGTCTTAAGAATTGTAATACTTCTCAGACAATCCCTGTACTATTGAGAACAGTATATTAAGTGGAAAGAAGTGCTTAAGTACAGTTTCACACCCTGAAACCACAGTAGGAGTTGGCATCTACAGGACCTTCAGAAAGGATGGGATTAGGCATTGGTGTCTTGCTACTCTGCGTATCGTGTTAGCAGGCTCCTGTTGGGGTTTCTACATTTACTTCAGAGGATGATTGCTCTAAAATACTAAGAAATTTCAGAGCTGCATTCCTAACAAAACCAGCCCCTGCGTTTTATCTGTAACAACCGCCCCAAGAAAATCATTGATACGAATGAATAGAACAATTCTTTATGTTTGTGGGAGACAGACAAGCTAACCCTAGTAAGACTGAGAGAAAAATGTAACATGGTTTGTTCTTCATAATTACATATTTAGGGGAGAAAGGAGCAGGAGAAGAGCGTTCCTTTTAACGTGCCTGGGCAGGACAGATGAGCGCTGCTCATCACGACTATGTGGCAGAGATGAATGTGTAGCAGCCCTTTGAGAGGAGATCTTGCTCTCTGGAATGCTAGAGATAAACACCCAACACTTTACTCTTCCTTTGCCATGTGCTTTGAGCCCTGCCCAGTTCTCTGTGAGTGGCAGGTGATATGAGGGAGTGTACCAGGCCCTTCTTGTCTAGGTTCTTCAGCAGAAGCAACCCTCTCTTCAAGACATGAAATAAACACACCTCAAAGACACGTTTTACTCCTAACTGGCAATACCCTCAGAATATGTGCCTGATAGATTTGGCAATGAGACCAGAGTGCAAAAACCTACTTTGTCTCTAAGCTCATGTGCTCCTCCTTGCAGCCTGTTTACTTAGGAACAATATTTATAACAAGGATGGTTTGAGTAAAATCCAAGGAGCAGGAGAGCAAATCTGAACTAGCTTTTCTCCTCTGGGCTGGAAAAGATACAATGTTTCAACCTCAATCTTTGCTAATGGAGAAGTTGAACTCAAAAGGTTCTTACTTGAACTATGGAAAGCATAACTGGCATATCTGTGATTTTTCTTTTAAAATGAAACAGCTAGGGCTGGAGGTGGCTCAGCCATGAAGAGCACACACTGTCTTTCAGATGCTCTGAGGGAGGTTCCCAGCACTCATGTCACATGGCTCACAGCCTTCTCTATCGCCATCTCCAGAGTATCTGGTGCCCTCTTTTGATCTCCAAGGTCACTGCACTCAGACATACCCACACAGAGACGCACATGTGCTCATAATTAAAAATAAGATGAACCATTTTTTAAAGAGACTAACAATACTGTTTATACAAACCTTACTAAAGGAGTTAAAGAATTCATAAATCATTTCCTGAGGCCACTATGAATTTGGGATAGAGAAGGAAAGAGCTGTTAAGTGTAAGAATTGTAAAAAATAAATTCATAAGGTCATACAATCAACTTTTATTTCACCACATTACATTCCTCTGAGGACTGCTTATATCTTCTGCCATGGAAAATAAATCCATAAGTAGACATTCTGAGATTTGAGAGTACCTGGGGATAATGATTTTATAGAACATTTTATAGGACAGAAAGTACTAAAAAAAAAAATGGGTTAATTTTGTAGTATGAATTCTGTCATTTCTTTGGTTGTGAATGTAAACAGTTATTGCAATAGTCTTTAAGTTTTATATTTATAATGAGCCAAACACTGCGAGCTGAAATTATATGACACTACAGTGAATATGCTATTAAATCTTAAACAAATTTTTTATGAATGCTTTTGTTTTTTGAGACTTTGAAGCCCATGCCAAACTACAACATACAGCTTTCCTACAGACTTCAGTGTGGTAGAATTCCTATCATGCCTAGCTTTGTAAAATGCAGTCCCTAACACATCCAAACCTTTCCCCTCACAATGAGGTTAAAAGATTAGACTGAAAGTTATTTTATGTGAGTCAAACAATATATCCTCATATCTGTGTCTGACAGACTGCCCACTCCAGGGGCAATCTTTCCCATCTCCTTGAAAGTGTACAGCTTTAAAAACCCTTACACATCATGAGTTCATCGTGTTAGTCGCATTGATTTTCTAAAAGACTAGGTGTTGTAGGGTGGAAAGTAACAAGAGACAGGTTATGCAGGTAACAGATGGAGGAGTCCAGAACCAGAACCTACATGTCCTGACTCCCAGACAAGTGTTCCTTCCACTGTGCCAGGCAGTTGAAAATTCCCAGCCTTATCAGACACTTTTCATCTCTTCCCTTAAACACACACACACACACACACACACACACACACACATACAAGACAGCATGATGCTATCTGGCCTGTCACTATCAACGTCTCCATATGTGAGCGAGGAGGAAAGAGAGAAGAGAGATTTTGATTTTGCAGAAATAGGATACAACTTGCTTCCCATCCAAAGATCTTGAGCAGTTAATGTGACAGACTATTGTCCACAAGTTGGTGCACGGTTTAGCGATGAGATGATAGCTGTTTGGCTGCTCCTGGTCTCACTCAAGGTCTCGAAGGACAAAACAGGAAACAGGGCCTTGTTCTGGCCAAAGCTGGGCTCCTGTCCTGGCCCTGGACATGTCTTCTCCAAGCTCCACTGCAGCTTGCTAAAAAGGCTAGTAACTGCCACTTCCTATTAACCTGGTTAATAGAGCACCAAGAAATTATGGTTTAAAGGACTGCCTTCTACTGAAAGCTGACAAGGGCAGCCTTGGCTCTGAATTGCACTTTGCTTTTTCACACTAATCTCTAGGAGAAAATAATGGGAGACAGAGCTCCTCTTTTGTAGTTGCTTTTCTTGTTTTTCTGAGGTAGAGTTTCATTCTGTAAAACAAGGCTAGCTTCACCCCAAAGTGCTGGCATTAGAGGTGTGTGCCACTACGCACTTCAGGGGAAAGCAACACATTGCACAAGCTTGAAGAAGAGTGGAATGAACCAAGGCAACAGGCGCCATAGTGACTCTCCTGCTGCTGCAGTAAATACCCTAACAAGAACAACTCGAAGGCAAGGTGCGTTATTTACAGCTCCAGGGGACACCGTCCACCCTGGCAGGGAGGATAGGGCAGCTGGCAGCAGAGGTGCAGAGGTAGGAGCAAGAGGCTGGCTGGTCACCATGCATCCGCACTCAGGAAGCAGAAGTAAAAAGGAAGTGGGGCTGAGTTACAAGGCCTTTCCCCCATGATCCATTTCCTGTAGAGAAGCCCTGCCTCCTAACGCTTCTACAGCCTTCTCCAACACCACCGCCAGCTGGAGAGCAAGTGTTCAAATACCTAAGCCTAGGGGTAAATTTCATATCCAAAGCACTGCTTGAAACACACATAATTTCTTTGGCAAATGTTTAGGGAAGAAGTCTTCCTCTCATGAGCCTGTCAGATGATCCAAATAGCATAACAGATGTTTCTCCTATCAGTCTATTATTCTGTGCTTACCATTCACAATGAAAACGGTTAATATTCATCAGCTAATAAGTGCTATGCTTCCTCTCCTAAAGTCAAGTACATAAAAGGGAGCAGAGACTGTGTTGGTCAGCTTTCCATTGCTATAACGAATAACTGAGCTGATCCATTTTTTTTTTATCAAGAGAAGAGTTTGAGATGTTTTGGTCTGGATGGGGACTTTCAGTCTTATTGTGAATGTACTGGATGTCACCGCTAGTCTGTGCACCTTGTGGTCGCAGAAGCAAAAGAGATGGAGGAGACTGGGATCACACAGCTCCCTCGGAGGACACTTCCCCTCAGGAAAAAAAAATCTCCTACTAGGTTCTATCACCTCCCAATAATTGGGGACCAGACTTATAACGGGCCTTTGAGGACACTCAAGGTCAGGTGTGTGTGGCTTTGTGAGAGCCCAAGGCTTTATGCATTCTGGTTAATCTAATCTACTAAGTTCACTCCCTGGTCTGGAGAGCCTCAAGATCTCATCAGGTCGATATCTGCACTATGGTGGAGACATACAGGACCTTAAATCTACAGAGCTGACTTAATTAATTCTTGCATACACAAATCGCTGACTGGAACCCTCTGTCTTACTCCTTCCTCTCCAGTCCACATCCCACTCTTTCTCGTTCCTTGTTCTTGGCTTAACTAGAGGCTCATCCAACACTATGCATTCACATTCACGCACAGTGGACACTCGTTCTCTCCTTCTCAACACGTGTCCTACGTGATGCTATGAGGCTTTGTCTCTGTGTGAGTACAATCATTGGATGTAATTTGAGACCTTTAGTGATGTTCCTCAGCGTCCACCCAACAACATACTTCCTAAAGCTAGTCCCTTCAGGAGGGTGGTAATGAGCTGTAGCGCTGAGACTGCCAGCCCACATGCGTTTTTACACAGCCCTTCAGTCATGAAATGACTCAGGCCTCAGGAGCCCATCACTTCAGCCACCATCTTCTTCCTTCTCAAGAAGTCCAGAACGCTACTCAGTACAGTTGTGCAGTTAGGTGTTTGAAATAAAATTTGTCAGTACGGTATGGAAAGCTGCCTCCTTCCAACAAGCCTCCTGTTTCCACGGCTATAATAAGACAGCAAGCAAGGCTCACAGAATACCCCACCCACTCAACCCCCAAGAAGGGTAATTCAGAAGAGGCATAGTTTTCAGAGGAGCAACCGGGAGCTGGAGATTATGATTAAATTACAGAACAATGACCTCCTCCTAATTTGAAAGTGATCTCTATGCTCATTGTTTGAGTCTAAAAAGTAGAAAATGTATACAAGAAAGTGTGTATATGTATGTGTGTGGGGTGTGTGTGTGTGTGTCTGTGCATGGGAAACACAGAGATTGATGTCAGATGGCTCTCTCAATCACTGTCCCATCTTGCTTTTTGAAACAGGGTCTCCATTGAACCTGGGGCTGGCCTGTGAGCCCTGTGATCCTCCTGTGCCTGACTCTAGCTCAGAGATAACAAGCACACATGGTCACACCAGGCTTTCTACATGGGTGCTGAAAATCTGAACTCAGATCTTTACACTTGCAGAGCAAGCAGAACACCAACTAAGTTACCTCCTCAGCCTCTAAATATTAGAATTTTGAGCAGCAACCTTCCCACTAACTCTCAAGCTTCTCCAGATAAAAATCGAAAAACTCTTGTACCTTTGGAGAAAGCCATATATTATTATGAATATTCTCAGTCTCTTTAACCTTAAACCCATAAAGATATTTGTTAAAGAGAGAGATGACCACAGATTGACATGTGTTTCTATTTCTTGTTGGAGGAGCGACTATCCAACTCTTCTCTTCTTGACTGCCCTGGAAGCTTTTTCCAATTAGGCTGAACCATATTATCAGGCTACAGGAAGAATCCCATTTGTCAGCAGTTTTAAACTTTGCCAAATAAAGGCTTATTGGCAAATGGTGGTGTGCACTCTGCTAATGGCCAGACTTTAGAAAATACACACCCCGCTGAGTTTTATTCAAGACATGGTTCTATTGAAATAAAAGAGGGTGACAATGGCTGCTTTCAAACACTAGAGACCCTTTGCATTCCAATAAAAGTTTAAATTAATGTTTTAAAAGGTTACTGCTATTTTTTTCCCATTTAGCTGCCATCATGTATGAGTCCTATTTAGACATGGCCCTACGTTATTTTACTATTTCTTTCTGCACAAAAACTAGTTTTTGATTACATTAGATCATCACTGTCTGGCTTTCATTAGACAAACCTGAAATACCCTATTATTAAGATTAAACAGAAAAAAAATAGTTGTTTTCTTATTCAAAGCCTATTATTTTGAGGCTACGCTGACCAGAGGAAGAGAAATCTACACAAAACCTGACCTAGAGATGCTCTGAGAGGAGCAACACAGCCGCCTCTGCACTGACTGGGTTGTTCTTCCCTAGGACGTAGGGAAGAGGTGGCCCTGCACATCTTTGACGTTTGCAGTTCCTGCTTTGTTCTCAGAGGGCTTCGATAGGGAAAGCATGCTTCTGTTTTGTAATGCCAGCAACATACATCCTGAGGCTGGAGTGGAGCAGCTTAGAGCTGGAGGCTCTCAAGTCTGTCAGCTCCCTGTCGCTCAAGCTTAACTCATGTCTTCTCAGTGTGGTTTTCAAACCCACGCCGAAGCAAGTGGTGGACATTGCTGCATTCACACCAACAAATGGGCAAGTGGACGGCAGTACATGGAGACTACCTTCCCAGGCCCAGACTTCCCCAATGGTCTCATCATACACAGTGGTGAACACTCCAGCCTCTTCTGATTTCGCCCAGGGAAACTAGAAATTCTCTAGGGCATGGGGTTGGAGATATAGCTCAGAAGTCAAGAGTACTTGTTCCTCTTGTAGAAGACCTGGCTTTGAGCACTAGCACCCACATGGCAGCTCACAGCCATCTGTAACCCCAGTCCCAAGGAATCCCAGGCCTTCTCCTACCCTCTGCATGGACCAGGCACATATGTGATACACAAACATACATATAGACAAAACAACATTAATACACATAAAATAACTTAACTCATTAATTAAGAAAAATTATCTAGGAGAATTTCATATGAGGTGGCTAACATTTTCAACTTGACACAACCTAGAATCATTTGGGTGGAGTCTGAACTAGGGATTGTCTACATTGACTTGGTTGTGGGCATGTCTGTAAGAGGTTGTCTTAATTGAGTACCCATCGGTACGAGCAGCACCATTCCCAAGGTCTTGACCTCTATCAGAGTGCAGACATTTGAACTGAGCACAAGCAAGCAAGCAAGAGAATGAACATGTATGTTCATCTCTCCCCTCCTTGATTCTAAATGTGATGTGACCAGCTATATTAAGTCCCTGATACTGTGACTTCTCAGAAATGAACTGCTTGTTGTCCAAGCATTTTTATCACAGCAACAGAAATGACACTAGGACAGGCCTTTACCTCTGGATTATCTTACAGGTTTTTTGTAGCTCAGAAGTCATCTCTCCAAGAAACCTACCCCAGCACACCAAAGAAGAGGCAGTCACCCATCCTGTGTGCTGGAACCCCAGTGGCATCACACTGTGGTTACACATTTGTTAGTCTCCCGGGTAGATCATGAGATATACAATGCAGTGTGGAATCTTCTCACTGTAGCATTTGCCATGCCTACCACAAGGCATGCTGACACGGTAGGTCTGGAGTAAATGTTTACTAAGCATCTTGTCAGGCTAGCTACCTCGGTTCCCCATCATGTTGGCCAGCTCCTTGGCGCATCCATGTTGTGATGGTACCTGATGGCACTGTTACATAACACCCACTAACGTCAAGAAGCTCCCAGGCTCCCTGCTGAAGTCCCAAGTTCCAATATTTCATGGTTATGTTTATTTGCTTATTTTATCCCTTGTGACCTTGGTCTATCACTCCTAATTCTGGAACTGGGTGTGTCTTAGACTGTGGGAAGAAGACAGAATAAAGGTCAAAGGTCACTCTGTTTTCCTTTCTCTACCTTAGCAGTCAGATTATACCCTGGTCCTCCTTTCAAGGCATAAGAGTCTTCTCAGAATATTGTTTGGCTCCTGTTTTGAGTGGATTGTCATTGGCTTCCTCTGGCTTATCTGGTTTAGTGAAGTCAGCCCCATTCTGAGGAGAAGCACAATTAAAATTCTACCAAGAGCTACTTATGCAGGATGGATGGGTTAAGGGAAGCCTGGCTGCTCATGGACAAATGTATAATCTGTGCTTTCAGTGAACTGCTTAGACTCCTGGCAGGATTGTTCAAATAAAACCACAACACACCATTACACTTGACCTTAGAAATAACCAAGATTTGGTGGTGGTGTTATTAAGATATAAATGTCCCAATTACTTCATGGTACATACTTATATTTTAAGAACATCATCTATTAACCCCAAACCAAGAACCCAGCAGGCAATAATGCTATTGCTATTACCCCATATTTCCACGTACTAGCATTAGTTTCAACTCTTGACTACTAGTCATAAAAATACAAATCATCAACAGGGCAGTAAAATTGGGCCAATATTGCTTGATTCATTTTTCTGAAATTCAGATTTTTCTGCGCACTCTGTACCTACTCATTCTGTTGCATCTGTACCTACTAATTCTGAGTCAGAAGTCCTAAACAGTGTGTCCCTGTAGTCATTATCCCTAGAGTGGCCTTTCATGAACTAGATGGAGCCAGTCAAATTCCCTTTGACCTCTTGAGCACACAGGTTTGACCAGTCCTGAGTACCACTGTGTCAGCAGGTTCTGGATTCTGCACATGATCATATGTGGATCTTGAGTACATTGTCAGTCACCAGAAAGGAAATACAACTATGTAGCGTTACTCTAGCACCAGCAACAGGGCACAGGATTGCAGGTTTGGGCCAGATGGGTTACATAATGAATGAAACTCTCATTAAAAAAAAAAAAAAAAAAAAAAAAAAAAAAAGAGCCAGGCGGTGGTGGTACACGCCTTTACATCCCAGCACTTGGGAGGCAGAAGCAGGCAGATTTCTGAGTTTGAGGCCAGTCTGGTCTACAGAGTGAGTTCCAGGGCTACACAGAGAAACCCTGTCTCGAAAAACCAAAAAAAAGAAGAATGAAAGAAGGAAGGAAGGAAGAAGGAGAGAGAGAGAGAGAGAGAGAGAGAGAGAGAGAGAGAGAGAGATGCCAGGAAAACCAAAGTTCTTCTCTTCTACTGGCCATCTCCTCATAGCAAATGGCTTAGATCCATCTCAACCAGCTCCTTATCCAAAGCAAGATTCATGGTTTCCAGCATAATTTGTCCCTCATTTACCTGGGCTGATTTCTGAGGATTGAATGGCTAAGAAGAAAAATATAATTTCTCAATAGTGGCAAAATTAGCCCAAGGCAGGTCTGAAGAGATGGCTCAGTGGTTAAGATCACTGACTGCTCTTCCAGAGGACCCAGGTTCAGTTCCCAGTATGCAAATGGCAGCTCACAACTGTCTTTAACTCCAATTCCAAGGGATCCAACACCTTCACACAAACATCATGTAGGCAAAACACCAATGCACATTTAAAAAAAAAAAACTAGCCCAAAGCAAGAATGTGGAAGTTAATTGTCATGAACAGGGTAGACTATTACTTCTCTTGTCTCCATCCTGGTTTTCTAGTCTACCAGGAGCCCAATACAGCCCCAGATAAGCCATGCCAATGCCCAGACAGTTGTAACAAAACCAAAGGAAATCAAGAGGGATGAAGTCACCAATGGAATCAGGAAACAAGCACATAAAGAATCGAAACATTCCCCCATGATAGGCCTCAGAGCAACTGCCTGAGGCCCAGGAACTTGTTGTTCTCAAGGTTTTTCAGTAAGTTTCCCCGGCTTTCTGCAGCTTCCTTAGTTCAATGGGTTTTCGTTTTGAAATTATATAATTATTTAGTCATTACCTGCCCACATACCCAGGTCTTCATTGCATCTCAGAGTGGATGTGGGTGGAAAGAGTGGGAATAGACAACAGAGGTGAGAACTTCAAGGCCATCGTGTTTGTCTGCATCGGCAATTGCTACCATTTTAGCCTCTGCTGTCATCTGGAGTAGCTCTGAAAAATCTTCTGTGCTGTCTTCTTGTAAAAACAAAACAATAAATAATTATGTGGTGATAAAAGGAAGTGGTGTCAGGAAAAATTGTAAGAGCCTTGCAACTCTTGACAGAGAGTGTAATGTAGTTGGAGAAACTTTTGTCTTGTTTTGTTTTGTTTTGTTTTGTTTTTATCTCTATGTACACCAAGAGAAAGAAAATACTTCAAATCCAGTATTTATAGTAGTGATAACTGCCAAATGAATTATCTGAGCACATGGGGTCTAATAAATATGATGTCTGTACAAAGTTATATTCTTGACAGCAGATGCACATTTCAGCTTTAACAGACACAGCCTAGAGCAGTGGTTCTCAACTTTCCTAATGCTGGGACCCTTAAATATAGTATCTCATGTTGTGGTGACCCAATCATAAAATTAATTTGTTTCTACTTCATAACTGTAATTTTGCTAGTGTTATGAATTGTGTTATAAATATATGTAGGATATGTGATATATGACTCCAGTGAAAGGGTCATTAGACACCCCCCCCAAGGGGTGGTGACCCACAGGTTGAGAACCATTTATACAGCATAATCCAAGAGGAACTGTTTAGACTGTAGACATGTCTGTGGGGGCTGTCCTGATTCCTAGCTAATAGAAGAGGACCTAGCATCACTGTAAGTGAGGACATAACCAGGCAGGTTGTTCTGAGCTATATAAGGAAGCTACCTGAGTATAAACTGCTCTTCCATCAAGTGAGCACACATCCTCCATGACTCCTGCTGTATTTCTTTGGCTATGAATAAGTTCCTTGTTCAGGAATAATACTGTGTGGAATAGCAAGTATGTCTGCCTTGACTTTCCTCAGGAATGAATTGTAACCTGTAGGATTAAAGGAACACTATTTTCAGAGTATTTTATCAAAGAAACAGAAAGGAGGCTAGGTTGTTCATGGAGAAGAGTTTTATTAGCACATGGGTTTGTTTCTTGTAAGAAGCTGAACACCAAGCAACATGCTAGATTCTGAAAGTCGAAAATTTTTTTAAAGAAGTATTCTCAAGACTATTGGAAGTCACCATATAAAATGACGTAACTGTCACATTTTTTTCAAAGACTGAAGAAAGTTTATCTTTTAGAGTGTGTTGTGACCTCTTGCTTAGAAGCAATTTGTGGTCAAGAACAATATTCTTCTTACTTCATGCTTTTTAGGGCATGCCTAAGTAAAGCTAAGGGACATGGTCAGGCAAATGGAGCACTAAGTCAGGATGAAGGTTCTCTGAAGGGGCTAGAAAGATAGCTCAGCAGTTAAGAGTACTTGTTGCTGTTGCAGAAGACTCAGGTTCAGTTCTCAGCCTCTCCATCCAGGTGGTCACCAGGTCCAGGAAATCCTGTGCCTTCTTCTAATCTCTGTGGATATCAGCATGCAAATAGTACACATACATACATAGACAGACACGTTAAATAAATAAATAAATATAATTTTTTTAAATTTCAGGTAGATTCATGGTTGAGGGGTTTATATACCTTGCTGATTTCCACCAGAAAATCCTTTTTGAGGTCCTCCTTGGACAGTGGACCAGAGGTCCTTTTGTCTCATGTGTTTCTAAGCAACTGTACATTATGAATCCAAACTCTGGCAGGTCACCTATCAAGCACTCGTCACCAGTCCCCCTGGACTCATCTTCTCCTGGATTCTAGCTACCCACTTAGGGGTAGGGCAATAGTGAGAACAGCAATCGCATCTGCCATTAGCAACCATTAGAGCTGAGCGTTCTATAATGGATTTTTCATAAATTTCCTGAGCAGCCCAGTGGAACACAAGATAAAGAGCAGTCATTGTGTGCCCTCTTCTACAGAGCCCATAAATAATGTCCTTGACCAAAGCCCTTCAGCAGAAACACAAGACCCAGTGCAGAGACCCTAATGAGCTCAGGTGGTTGTGTGAGAACCAGGGCTTATACAGGTCAACAGAGGAACACATTTCCAGGGGCTTGAGAAACACAGTTATCCTTGGTATTCAGCGAAATATACTGTGTCTTTTTCTGCAAATCTTCCCTTTACTTTACCTCTTAGGATGTGCCCAGTTGGATGAGAGTAAAGGTTCTGAAGTCACACAAAAGGAAGACTCCTTTCGTTTTATTAGCAGAGATGTATAGAGGGTTTAGTATTTCCAGGTTGGACCACAGTCATCACACCCATTTCCTAACCATTCTGTTTAAAATAAGATGTCAGAAAACCAACAGCCTGACAGTCATAAAGACACCATTTTTGATGAATTGGAATTCTGTGAGCTAAACTAAGACGATGTCAATTTCATTGGGAGAGATTGCATTTTGATTCTTTTTATATTAGTGTTTTTTTTTTTAAAGATGTCTGCCAAATACTAAAGACCAATGGATTTAACATTTTCAGATTTAGCTCAATTCTTTCATTAAAGGTTTATTTGTTTTGGTTTGTGTGTACATGTGAATGTCTGCATATAGGTATGTCTGGTACATTCAGAGGCCAGAAGAGAGCACCGGATCCCTGGAACTTGAGTTACAGCCAGCTATGAGCCATCAGGTGTGTGCTGGAAATGGAACTCAGGTCCTCTACAAAAGCAGCATGTGTTCTTAACTGATGAGCCATCTTGCCAGCCTGGAAATTTTATAAATTGTTTACAATGATATTCCTCACTGAGGTGATTAATACTGACCACAAATGTCCACATTTCCCATTCTCCCACTCTTCTTCTGTCTCCTCTCTCTCTAACCCCCCCCCCACACACACACACACTGTGTTCATTCATGGTAAATTAAAATGGAGCCTGAATGACCAATGATTCTGTTAACAACACAATACTTGTTAATCTTCTCTCATCTGAGAAGCAAGAAACAAAGGAATTCCAAAGCCTAGAGTATGTGAAGGAACTCTTTCTGGCTCCCACTAAATATGTTTTACTGTTCTCAAAACACACAGACTAAAGTAAACTTAGGACTTTATTCAAAGGCTTTGCCGAAAAGGGAAGAGAATTAAATTTTCCCCAAAGCTTTTCCTAAAACATTCGGATGTGCTTTTTTTGGGTCCAGGCATGTTAGAGATAGTAAGAAATTTCGGTGCTGAGAATCAGAATTTTAAACAACGGCCAGAAAGAATAGCATCTATTTTCAAAGGCTCTTTGCTCACTCCAGTAACCAAGCAAGTGCGCGGTAATTTACATCCTGCTTCCAGTAAATAGGTCTAGCTTGATTTCATTCTACCACTCACTAGTTAGCATTTTATACTTAACTTGTATGACTTTCTGGGATATTAGGTAGATGTGAATTTCCTCTCCTTTCCAAAAGCCAGTTTCCATGTAGAATTTTCTGTGTATTTGAGATCTATGCTGTGGCCCGCCTGAACTCATGGAAAATTAACCATACTGGGAGGGAATTATTGTAACTAAGCTTCCCCAAATGGCGCTTTTTAAAACAACAGAGGAAAAAAATAACAGGGCACTAGTCTGATGTGAGTTTTGGCAGACACTTCACTCGGCCTGCCAGGGCATCCCCGGAAATTATAGACTCTCAAAGGTGTTCAGGACAAAGTAAATAAAACACGATACAGTTATTTTATGCCCACCCTCACTGATTCACTCCTCCCTCCACAAGTTCTTAGCAACATGAATTTTGAACTGAGTGAAAGGTCAACTTTGAAGTGAGTGTAAAGTTATTTACAGGAAATGAAGCAGAAAGTGGGCTCTGGAGCACTTTTAAATGTCCCTATTTTGGGGGGGGGGGGTGAACTGTGCCGTCTGTCAGAAGAGAATCAAGTCCCTGAATTTTCTTACATAAAAGCTAAATAAATACTTACCATTCCCAGAATTATCCTATCAACCCTGAAATTTTAAAATTCACCAATGTCTGCTTTCCCCCAACATTGGACGTGAAAGCTGGACATAACACTGTGTGCTTAAAGTCCTTATGTAAATAATCCGGAGAGCAGTGGGGGCAGGGAGAAAGGAGCTAATCAGGGGGTTTCCTTCCAATATGAGATGCTAACTAGACGCTTGTGATAGCTACAGGACCAGCAACATCTTTAAATATTTAATTTCTTGTCAGTTGTTAGCTGACTCATGTTTATGTATGTGTGTGTGCATTGCATATACACATGTAACTGTATCTGTCAGAAGGAAGTAGTGAATTAAGCAATTATAGGGCTCATTCTGCAAGGAGAAAAGATGAGGGATCCGTTGGTGAGGAAAAAGAAGAAGCATGGTTTGTCTTACAGATTCCCAGGTAGGTATGGCTGGGATTCCTTTAAAAGATGCGTGCATCTATAAGTCCTAGACTCCTTCCTGTCCTGGGTCAGAAAGCTGACGCTGGGGATGTGTTTAGAGGCCACCTTTAAGTGAAGCCTTGGTCCTCCATTGCTTCTCATTTTATATTAGGTACCAAGATTTAGGTCTGTTATAATTTAGGCAACAAAAAATCTACTAACATTATTATAATCCGGCTCGGGTTCTGTGGTTCTCTTCGGTGTAATCTGGTCAGTGTGACTGTAGCTCTTATGGTTAAATGCTTCCTCCGATCTGAGATCCAAAGAAGGAAAGATAGATAAAAGGCAACAAAAAACCTCTTGAGAGTTTGAGTCCAGCCTGGTGTACACAGTGAGTTCAACCAGAGCTACATTGTGTCTTGAAACAAACAAAACAAAACAACAAAACCTCTCAAGCTTTGGTTGCCTGATCCAGTGGGGCCACTTGATTTCAGGTACACCCAAAAGGATATATTTAGCCAAAGGGCCAGTTAGTAGAGGGTTTGTTGGCTTTGTATGCCTGAAGCCCTGGATTTGCTCTCCAGCACCCTATAACTTGGGTGTGGTAACACACATCTGCAATTCTATGCAGGGAGGTAGAGGCAAGGTAGATAAGAAGTTCAAGGTCATCCTCCACTACATATACAGGCCAGGGCCAGTCTGAGATACATGAAATCTGCCTAGAAAAAACAAATGGCCAAGAAGTCCCAGGTGGGTTGATTCTCAAAGGCACTATGGTAGAAGAGGCCAGGAAAATGCCACTTCCATTCGAGCACTGGGGTCAGAAAGTCCCTTAAGAGCCATGTATACTCTCACCTGCTTCCCCAACCTCAGCCATGGCCAGCAGACAAAGGAATCCGTGTTGCTGAAGGAATGATCCAGTGGAGCTTTGATCCGGTGGAGCTTTGATCCGGTGGAGCTTGTCTCAGTCAAGAATGAAGAACTCAGCAGAGTACCGGAAGAATCACTCCTCCAGAGTTAGAAAGGAAAGTAAGGCAATTTCTAAAGGGGAGAAAAAGCTACAGGAATTATAAGTAGAGCTGCACTTCAATCAAGCACATCGCGTTATGTTATCTCCTGCTTTTCAGTTATAGTTCCTTCCTTAGCATAAAAATATCATAACGCCCTGATAACAGTTTTAAGAAGTTAAAAATAAATTAAATAGCAGAAGAACTCACTTTTGCAACCCAGTAGCTAAGAAAACAAACATCAGTAAGCCTCCATGCCACTCTCTTTAAAATGTGGTGATACAAATTAACTCAGAGGCACAGATGCAAAGACGCGATCAAATAAAGTAGATAATTTTTCAGTGCGATATTTGCCATTGTATAAATGTCCACAATTATTTAACTAGTGACCTCTGGAGCTAATGGCTGCAGAGGTCTAAAATTCAACGAAGAAGAATGCTTGCTATTGAGTGTCCTAATACCTGAGTGGTAAAGGACGAACTAGCAGTTAGTGGTATTTACGACTTTCCATAGTAACCACTTCTATTTACCTCTCCTAGGGAGAGGAAATAAAGACAACCCTGGCTGAGTTAGTAGGAATCTGCCATTCACAGAAATAGAGTGATTAAATGCATATGCCATCAAGTACTCGGACATGTCAAATAGAATTGGAGGGGAATAAGTATAGATTAATTTAAAGACAAATAAAATCATATTTAGACAAAAGTTCAGTTGATTTCAAATAGATAATAAGTATGATTTCAAAGCAATTAAACATTTCTCATATCTTAAGGCATACACTGATGTTCTCTCAGAATAATGTTAGAAGCTAAGACATATGTTGTGTTGCTTTCATTTAGTTCATTCAACAAAGATATGTCCTGCGTTTTCTATGGGCCAAAGATTAATACTACTTTGCCGTGGGACAAAAACATGTCACTCACTCCAAAAGTTGCCTGAATGCTTGTTTGCTGATCTATTGTTTGTTCAGCGTGGTCTTGTAAAACGAAAGTATGGGTCTTTAAAAAGATGCAGAGGAAGTCCTTATGCTGCACACGGGGAGGCCTGAGAGTGGAAGGCATGTCTTTCCCGCTCTGACAGACACACGTGCTAATGAGAAAGGACAAAAGTGCACCAAGCACCAGGAAGAGTGAACGTGATTCCAACAGACTCATAAAGAGAGAAACTGGGACCCGGCTGTTTAAGACATAATCTGTGAGTGAGTCAGCAGTTTGGAAAGCTCGTAGGAATGTTTTAGAATCAGACTCAGTAGCCTCACCCCACACCTTCTGAATCAACATCCCTGGGTCAACCAGACCTCCAGGTGACCTGTATGCACACAGCAATTTCACAAGCCCTGAGCTAAGGATGACGTCATGTGACCGTGTCCATCTCCTCTTCCTCTTCCTAGACCACTCTAATGTAAGTGGCCTGCACTGTTGTTCTCAAGGTCAGCACTGCCAGTGAGAACAGTGGGCCCCTAGGATGGGAAGTCAGCGAGAATAGCTGACCGAAAAAGGAAGTTTCTATCGAGGAAGGTTTGGTGTGCTTTTATAGCCCCTGGAGGAGGAACAGCACTTTACAGAAGCTGTTAATGATGGGCTGGATTTGAAGGCAGCGATCGGTGCCAAACTCCAAATGTGTTGTTACTCTAAACTTTCCCTCCAGATGCCTCGTTATACTTCCGAGTTTCCAGAGTGTAGGATCCACTTGCAAATGGCTGGTTACATAAATATACTCAAAGTGTGTCCACATTAACCTTATTTTCAACTTCTTTTAGTCATTTCATTAACTTCCACTGGGCAGGAATCGTTTGGCAGCGATTGGAAATGTCTAGTTGACCTTGATAGATAGATTTTAGCAGTGATTGCTCTGTTTAGCAGTTCTCGCAGGTAACTATGGCAACTTTCCATCTCCGCTGCGAGCATGCCATGCAAACCCCAAATGAAAACAATGCCCATCAGTCCCCTTTCATAAGTAGCTCGACAGCACTGTGCAGTCCAACCTAGAGAAGACTTTGTGTTTACAGGGTAATCACTGAAATGGCACCTCAGAGGGAAACCCATGGCCTGAGCACACAGGCTGACCTGTTAGCATGACTTCCTGTGTTCTGTTCAAAAAGAAAAAACAAGACAAAAACAATAGCAACAACAACAACAACAACAACAACAACAAAAACTTCTCCATTTGAAACAGGTAAAGAGAAATAATGGGCCAAAATTTAGACATTTTTGCCTACCAACACTTTATACCTGTCAGAGATAACTTCCTAGAATAGGTAACAAGCAGTACTTATAATTCCCTACTTTGCAGATGCGAACACAGAACCAGCAAAAGACTAGGCTCTGTGTGATGGCCTGTACATCAGGCCTGCTGTGACTAACAGTCTGTACTGCTCCATTCTTTTTCTTCCAACCATCTCCTATTAGAGTTGCAAGCCATTTCCCTCAGCAACCCTTGTGGAGCCCAGTTGCTTCTCAGCAGCTCCCAACCTCCACAAAATGTCTACATGGCATTTGGGTGTGGTCATCTCTCTGCCAACCTCATCCTGTGGTGTCAGAACCCTACACCTTGTGATCCCTCTCCCTGACCCCCTTGTGCACCCAGTGCCTTCACTCCTCTGTTGAGTTTGCTAGTGTCCATCCTTCACCATGATCTACTGTTCATCTCTTCTCTTGTACTGGAATCCTTCAGGCTCCACTGGAATGGTGTCTCTTCTGGGATGTTCTTCCTAATCAACAGGCTCAGCTGTTTCCCCAAACGTTGAGGGTAATAACTCTGCTGCCATGCTAATTACACACTGAATCGAACCACAGTGAAACTCTTAGCTCTTAAGGGGAGGGACCGTGTCTGCATTCAGTCTTCCC
>JADRCC010562782.1:0-10692 GCA_019843855.1 Hylomyscus alleni
TGTGTTGTATTAGTGTGGCCTTTATGGATGGAATGCTGAAGCGGTAAATTGTTAATCTGCTCTGAACTCCTGGCTGGCGGTGGGTGCTTCTCACTACCACCCATCAAAATGTTCTGGATTCCCGAAAGAAAGACACACATACACAGCCTTATATTTTAAATACCTTATCAGCTTAATAGCTGGGCACAACCAAACCTCCCTGCAGCTAGCACACTCTCCCCTCCGATATTCCTAAATTATTACTTTCTAAAATCTATATTCCATCTCTGCTACCTCAGACCCCATCGAGGGGAGTGGCCCCTGGGATGGCTTCCCTGACTCTTTTTCTTTTTTTTTGGTTTTTTCAAGACAGGGTTTCTCTGTATAGTCCTGGCTGTCCTGGAACTCACTCTGTAGACCAGGCTGGCCTCGAACTCAGAAATCCACCTGCCTCTGCCTTTCAAGTGCTGGGATTAAAGGCGTGCGCCACCACCGCCCAGCACTTCCCTGACTCTTATATGGTGTATGCTTTCTCTCCTGCTCCCTCTAGTCTGATCTCTCTGCTTCCCAATCATTCTAAAAACCCCTCTGTCCTGCTCCCTTGCCTGGGAAATCTAAAGTCCTGCCTCTGTCTCCCTGCCCAGCAATTGGCTCCAGACAACTTTATTTCCCAGTCAGAGCCAACTGGGAGCAGGGGCCCTCAGCACAGACATGAGGATTCCATATGATTTTGGGAGCCAAATTAACTCATTAGAACCAATCCGCAACATAATGCTAAATGTATTATAACTGTTACTGAGTTTGAAAGACCTGTTTAAATGATTACACTTAGAATTTATGCTTTCCAAACTAAAACTCATGGAAAACAATCACCATTTCTTTAAAATACTTTGCATGGTAGAAAAAGCAGCTGAACAATGTGGCAGCTGCAATATATCGCAGCATTACTATAGTGGGAATATATATACATATATATATATATATGTGTGTGTGTGTATTGTAATTATACATATTATATATAACACACACACACACACGCACACAGTCAAGGTGATCTATTAACACAGGAGTAGCTTATGGCCCAGTTGATAACAATTAAGTGATTCCTAAAAGATGTGTGAGAGTTAATGAAATGAAGGAATTATGACAGGAAAAGGGGTCCAAGTGACAAGTGTGGGAACCTGGTAGACACTTCCCACCACAGCAGCGTTCTTCTATCCACCCAGAAACACAGGCCTCCCCATGGTACCCCTCCTTTATCCATCTTGTCCCTGTGATACAATCAGGAGTGCTTGTTATATCAGATTCCACTGCCAGCATCTCATCAGGACACACCCATGTGCTGGTATGGCCCATCAGAATTACTTCTCCCATTTTTGCTCTCCTCACCTTTATCAGAGATAGTTTAAACATTTGTATTTCTGTTCTTACTATATTGTTTTTTGCAATTGATGAATATAAACAGTTGCTTAGCCATCATCACAATTAGTAAAGAAATATCTTCCTGACTCACTATCCATAACAGTAGCCAACCCTTCCAGCTGCCCCCAGTCCCTATTTGATCTAATTTCTGTCCTTACAGATTTATCTTTAACATGATGTTATACTAATGGATTCATATAAATGAATATAAATTGATCTTGAATATAAATGTGATATATATGTAATCCTTGAATCTGGCATCTTTCACAAATAATGTCTTCAAGAATCATTTTTGTTTTGTGTCTGTCCTAGTTTGGCTTTCTATTGCTGTGATAAAACATCATGATCAAAAACAACTAGGAGACAAAAAGGCTTATTTCACCTTACAGCTTATGGGCTATCATGAAGGGAAGCCAAGACAGAAATACAGGGAACATGAAGCAGAGGCCATGGAGGAGTGCTTCTTGCTGCCTTGCTTGCCATGGCTTGCTCAGACTGCTTTCTTATGCAACTCAGGACCATCTGCTTAGGAGTGAAGCTGTCTACAGTGGACCAGGCCCTTCCACATTCATCATTAATCAAGGAAATGCCCCAGAGGATTTCTCACAGACCAAAAGATAGAGACATTTTCTCAGTTGCGGTTCCCTCTTCCAAGGAGACTACTTGTCTGAAGTAAACAAGAACTAGCCAGTCCTCTGCCGGTATACTGTGCTGACTCATTCAGGGCACAGTCTATCGTATGGTTATGCACTACCATGTGAGTGTGCTACCATTTGCGTATCCATTCACAAACTGATAAATGCCTAGATTGTTTCCGGCTTTACATAGGAACAAGGCCTCTATGAGCATTTGTGCTAGGTTTTTCAGTGAGCCTAAGTTTTTGCTTTACTTGGGTAAATACTTAGGAATGATTGATATATATATATATATATATATATATATATATATATATATATATCTCCTACAGTAAAACTGCTGAACTATTTTCTGAAATGGCCAGGTGCATTTGCATTTCTCTCTGTAGTGAACGAGAGACCAGTTGCTCCACATCCTTACCAGGCTTGCTGCTGTCAGCTTTTCATCCTTGTGAGAGGTGGACGGTACTTCTCATTACGGCTTTTAGACTTTATTGCACTTTTATTTAGTGTGTGGAGGGGGCTGGCACTTCCCTTGGTATGCGTGAAGAGATCAGGGGACAACATGCGGGGATTTGGGTTTTCCTTCCACCACATGGGTTCTGCAAGTTGCATTCAGGTTTTCAGGCTTGGCAAGAACTGTCCTTACCCACTGAGCCATCTTACCAACCGTCATTATGGTTTTCATTTTGTTTTCTACCGCTTGATTGTGCTGACCTTTTTTATTTTTTTTCATCTATGTCTGGATGTAAAAGTAACTTTTAGTCACCTGATGAACATGACCACACACATACATAAAGACCGTATGAAAAACATTGTTCAATGACACTTTTTACTGTAGCACGTGTCACTTTTAATCAGTGACTACAGATGGAAGAGCCTCCATCCTAGTGGCCTACAGATGTACACTGGATTACATTTCCAAAAAAAAAATGAGTGTTGTAAAGGAACTCCATTCGCCTCTGCAGACGCTCTTGGTTGTTTTACCTGTCAGTTTTACCCCTGACCTGACCTTGGCGCTGTACATATAAACGCCCCGCTGTTCATGGGAGCTCAGTGGTAAACACTGCAGCAACGACTTCCCTTTAATGGTGAGTGGATTAATCCCTAAATACCGTTTGTACCTATCTTTGAAATCCACCTGGGCTGTAACCACAGTGGAAATACACTAAGCCTCCATCTTCCTAAGTATGGGGGCATTCAAAATGGCTGGAGAAAGCTAAGTTTGGAGAGAAATCTGGCTGCAGATACACTTCCTTAATTCACCCACAGATTCCACTCAAGGATACCCATAAGGCTCTTTCTGTAAATACTTTTGTCTCCTGGTTTATTTTTAGATCAGTAAGCTTTCCTCTTGACTCTTTTTAAGCACTTAGCACTATTGCCACAGCCCTGCCAGGCACCTGTGTGGCCATGGAGCCCTTTCTCCTCCTTTGTCGGTGGAATTAATTGTGAACAAAAAGAAAGAATGATGTAGAAAAAAGATTTTAAAAGGAGTAGACATGTTCTCACAGTGGTCAGAAAGTGCTGTTACACTAACCTAGCTTACTGCGGTGCACTTTTGAAAATGTCCATAAGTGACAAAGCAACTGTTTAGGTTAGTCGGATAGGCAGTGCTAGTCCTTTTTAGAAAAGCAAGACAAACAACAACAACAAAAATAGGGTCAATAAATATATATTTGTAGACCAAATATAAATTCACCTCATTTCAGCTAGATTTTAGAATCAGAAATTATCAAAAAATTATAAATGGTGTACAACTTTATCAAAGATTGACTTTATTCCATGAAAGCATAAGACAGTGACTTGTGACAAGCACTTGCTGCTTGTGCAGATGGTCACCTGGGGACAACTGCTCCAGCTGAGTGGGTAGATTACATCTTAGCCCTCTCCTTGGCCCCTGTCCCAGGTGCCCCTGCCACTGGCATTCCCCTCTGCCTGCCCTACACACACACACACACACACACACACACACACACACACACACACACATCTCTTAATCTCTCACACCTGGCTCCAAATTGACAATTCCCACTCTGGAAACTTTTCCAAGTCCCCAGAAGTCCACAATGGCTCAAAAAATGAAAGAAAAGGCAAAGGGAAGAAGCTTGCTTCTACAGTCTGTGAGCTCCTGCCCTCCCCCAACATGCCGGT
Source organism: Hylomyscus alleni (assembly GCA_019843855.1). NCBI lineage: Eukaryota > Metazoa > Chordata > Mammalia > Rodentia > Muridae > Hylomyscus > Hylomyscus alleni. Next base: position 4,191 of record JADRCC010562782.1, read on the forward strand.
TAGCATGTGTGCTGCAGAGTTTGGGTCCACACACACCTCTGCTGCATACATAAAGGTGCACTGAGGAGTCTAGACAGCCCGTTGCAGAGAAATCCTTCACCTTGAGGTTTTTTAGATAGCCAGTTTGTTTGTTTGTTTGTTTGGTTGGTTGGTTGGTTGGTTGGTTGGTTGGTTGGTTGGTTGGTGGGTTGTTTGGTTGTTTGGTTCGTTGGTTGGTTGGTTGTTTGGTTGGTTGGTTTGTTTGGTTGGTTGGTTGGTTGGTTTGGTTGTTTGTTTGTTTGTTTGGTTGGTTGGTTGGTTGGTTGAGTTTTCATCCTTCAACTGCAGACGTGAACTAGAACTGCTGTTATTGTTTGGTTTTTGTTTTTTCTTTTTCTGGTGTTTGTTTGTTTGTTTGTTTGTTTTGTGAACCACACTCCATGGTTACAGTGTGAATATCCTGGGCATTACATTCTAATCCAAAATATAATAAAAATGCTGGAAGATAGGAAGATAGATGGTATACATGTAGCTAGACAGACAGACAGACAAAACCCTTTAAAGCATGTCTGTGTTGTAAAAGTGTTTGGTGTTCCCAGAGTTCCACCCTTGGGTCCATCCACTTGGCACCTTTAACACTCGGCTCATGTCATGACTTATTTGCAGATGTTACGCCCCCACAAACAGCTGGCTACATAGAGGTTACTGATCTTCAAGCAAAGAAACTCCGATACATCCCTGTCCCCAGGTAATCTCTCGCCTCTGTTCTTACTGTGGTTTGTCCTATGAAAGCAAGAACGCTCTTCCTGTTCACCTGTTCACCACCAGGTTCACCTGCATGGCCCCACACTGTCATTCAGCAATTCCCAGAGACCTAGGGTAGAGCTTGTCACCACTCAGTGCTCCTATTATCACCCTGCTGCGGCCGCAGAGCCTTTAAAGCAGGGAGGTGTGTGATGTAAGCAGGCACAGAGCCTCTCCTCTCAGTTCAGGAGTGCAGATGTGCTCTCTGCCTGCAGCCCTGCAGGATGTGCCTAGGTCCTACTTTCCAGCTGAAGTCACATCTGCCTTGGTCTGTTGTAGCTTCATTCTTCTGTCCTTTGCTTACTGCCAGCCAAAGCCTCACTCTAATCCATCCACTCTAATCTAGATCTCATTCCCTCCCTGATGTGCCTTGTCTCCTGGGACTGAACCCTTCACAGCACAGGGGTAGAGCCTCGCCTAAAGTCCCAGTGAGAGGGTCCTGGAGAAGTGACTGGTGTTAGGTGTAGGCCAGGCTGGCAGGACCTGAGGGCTGCCCAGTGCAGCAGCAGGCAGGTCTCTTTACCCTCCTCCAACTCCCAGAAGAAAACAGCGAGGTAGGCACAGCAAGGCAGAGTTTAGCAACAGCTCCATTGCTCGTGACCTCTAGTCGGACTTTAAAGCTATGAGACGTGGAGTCATTAACCAGAGAGGTGAATTTACTTTTTCCAATACATGTGGCTTCTTAGAATACATTATCATGTTGGCTTTAGTGGGAGATGTTTTTAATCATTTATGGTAACGTCTTATTCCATCTTCACCGTACATTTGCTTAAATACACAATTAAAAATCAAAAATCAAAGCAAATAACATCTTGTAATATCTTAGTTAGAGTTTTTATTGCTGTGATAAACACTATGACCAAAAAAAAAAAAAAACAAAACTTAGGAATCTCAGGCCCATGCTATCGCTGAGGGAAGTCAGGGCAGGAACCTGGAAACAGGAGCTGAAGCCGAATCCATGAAGGAGTGCTGCTGACTGACGTACTCTCCATGGTTTGCTCCACCACCTGCTTGGGGTGGCATCTCCCACAACAGGCTATCCCCACACACACCCTTATCAATCATGAATCAATAAAATGCCCTACAGGCTTGCCTATACGCAATCTGGTGCAAGCATTTCTCTCAGTTAAAGTTTGTCTTCCCAAACACATCTACATTTGTGTCATATTGTCAAACCTGACATAAGGACTGTCCGCATTTCTAAAGTGTGGTCACTTCCAGTGTTCCCCATAAGCTGTCTGCACCTGTATGCATTACGTTCTATATGAGCTACTCATTCTTACCTGGGGCTCCTCCTTCAGTGCAGAGTCTCTCTCGCCGTATACTGCATGGATATCTACTGTTTCGGACACAGATGCTCTGCTGGCCGAGTGGGACAAGAGCAGCGTCGTGACTGTTGATATGGGAGGGCGTGTCAGGCTCTGGGAAACTGGACTCGAACGATTGCAGCAGTCGCTCATGGAATGGAGAAACATGATTGGACAAGACAGTGACAAAAATGTGCAGGTATCACTCGAATTGGCCTTTCCTCTCACACATTAATTGGTTTCAAATGCTTGAATGGCTAAAATTTATTTTTAGACTCTTAACAGGAAAAACAATCTATCCATCTTGAGAGTGACAAAGTAAGATTGTGTCTTAACCTTCTGCCAATGCGAAATGCTACCAACATTACAACATGCAAATATAATCAACTTGTAGTTTTTAGCCATAAGCACCTCTGGGTTTCTGCATCTTTTCTTCCTTGTATCAGCATGGCAGTCGACACCCGTGGCATGCTGCCTAGGAAAGAAAGAAAACCTGGGGCTGTACAGCATATTCCTTTAAGGTCCGAAGCTCGAGACTTCAAAGGTCAGCAATGTGTGCCTCCGGTCGAGTTTGTACCAGCCCCTATTTGCAGATGGTGCAAGCTTGGCAGGTACTGTGAGAGAGAGAGAGAAGCACAGCCCTGGAAGGTGAGGAAGCCCACAGCTGGAGTGAAGCTGCACTCAGTGTTAATCTTGATGCTGTCTAGGACTAGCTAGAGGGACAAGGAAGGTGGCAGACTTACTTATACTGAAGCCTAAATTAATGGGATATACTTACAATTATTGGTTTTAATCTTAAGAAAAAAATCTTTTCTTGTTAAATATCATTGTTATGTAACAAACGGGAAGGTAGTTGGCTAACTGATTAATGAGTGAACTGGGAGAAGAGTAGGTGGCTGCCAGCCCCATCACTCTGCAAACCACCATTAACAAGGTAAGGCATGGGCTGGAGAGATGGCTCAGTGGGTAAGAGCACCGACTGACTGCCCTTCCAGAGGTCCTGAGTTCAAACCCCAGCAACCACATGGTGGCTCACAACCATCTGTAATGGGATCTGATGCCCTCTTCTGTTGTGTCTGAAGAGAGCAGCAGTATACTCACATACATTAAATAAATAAATCTTTAAAAAATAAAAAAAGTAAGGCATTACCATGTATCATTCCATCAGTAATTGATTAATAATTACCATTTTAGATGATTTTCCTTAAAAGAGATATAAGTATGTTTGTGAGTGAATGATACATTGTTCTCTTAGATTTTTTTTTTTTTAGCTTACAGTTATGTTTAAATCTCAAACCAAAATAGGCTACTGACCTCCAGTATTTTTGAACAGACATAAACTTATTAGTGTAATTAAGTTAAAGTAAAACATTGCCTAAAACAATGTCGGTAAGTCAGTAGCTCTGTTGCAGCAGCAGGACAGCCCCTGTGCGTCCACCGTGCTTAATGACTTGTCGGGAACTTGTTACCTGTGGTTCTGTTCAGAACTGCTCCAGACGGTAGCTTCTCCTCTACTTGGACTAAATTTCCTTCACTTCTATTTTCACCGGTGCCTGGCAGTAAATACTATTGTGTTTGAACTTCAAGTATGTGTTCTTTGAATTTCTCATATAATGTTGAGATCAAAGGTCAAGCTTTACTGATGGTCAAGATGTGTATGGATGTGGTGGCGCATGCCTGTAACCCCAGCACTTGTTATATGAAGGAAGACAATCATAAATTCAAGACCAGCTTGAACTACATAATGAGTTCTGGATAATCCAGGCTCCATAGTAGGACCCTGTCTCAAAAGTATAAAAAAAGAAAGAAAACGGGGCTGGGCACAGCAGTGCCTACCTTTAATCCCAACACCTGGGAGGCAAAGGTACACAGACCTCTGAATTCAAGGCCAGCTTGGTCTACATAGCAAGTTTCAAGACAGCCAGGGCTAGACAGAGAAGTCCTGTCTCTGAAAAATAAAAACAAGTGAAAGAAAGAGGAGGGTGGGGAAGGGAAGGGAAGGGAAATAATTGAGGATTGCAATTAAGCCTCTTAATTCTTTTTCTAAAAGAACTTTGAAAGAATCTTTACTTTCCATTTTAATAATGGTTCTTGGCTGTTTAAAACATCACCCATTTCTTTATGCTTTCATCTGTAGGTTTTTTCTTCCCAGGGCTTTTCTGAACGTATTGCGAATCTTTGCTCTTCCGGCTCCCAGGTCTAGTCCTGGTACATAACAGTTAACGTCTTCCTTTCTGCTCTATCTCGTCTAAACTAATTGACACTGGCAACTGAAGCTCAATAAGTTAAGCTCCATAACTTAGAAATGAGCAAAGTTATCTCAAGAATAATGAAATATTGTTATATGAACGCCCTCTAATCCCATGTTTCTCAGAAATGTATAACCTTACATCCTCAGCTCAAAGTTCAGAGAGCTGACATGAGACAAACTTAGTAATAAAGTAATACAAATCAAAATTCAATGGTATTTTGATGGGGAAAGCTGGATGTCAGCGTGCCCCTCTTACTCCGTTATCCCTCAGTGTATGGTTGATACTAAGCATGCACGCTTGGATACTCAGGTAGAGAAATAACCAGCGAGTGTGCGTCCTTAGGCTAAGTGACCAACAAATTCTCAAAATCGTCTGCCACTGTTTGTGTTTTTGGTCAAATCCCTTGGTAAATAATGAGGCAGAATACTAACTACTCTATTTACGCCGGCTCCTGCTGTGATTCACACGTAGATTATACAGCCAGTGCCGATCATTAGTCAGTGCCGGTCGTAAGTCAGTGCTGGTCACAGCCAGTGTCGGTCATTGGAGCTAACTAAGGCTTGTCCTCTATAGTTCCCTTCCTAGTCAACCTGCAAGCTGCGTCAGTAGTGGACTCTTTACGCAGAAGAGTTCTGCTCCTGGTTTTGGAGACTGGGAAACCCCTCTTACAGAAGTAGTGGTAAAAGATACCTAGTTCCTGTTGCCCTGCTTCTTATGTCTTATGAGTGTCAGCAGCTTTCCTCGGACTCTGGTGGAGTGCCCTGATCTCCATCTAGTGGCCATTAGATGTACTACACATTATTGAAATGAATGCTCACCTTTGCACCCCAGCACTTGAGAAGTCAGTCTTGTGCTCAGGAGATTTCCACAGTCCCTTGTGCGGCTCCTGTTGGGTAGTGGATGCCCCTTTATTGAGGTCAGCAGTGAAGGCTGGAAACAATCTCTGCAGCCATCTGCTTCATCTCTCCCTGATTCTTGTGAGTAGAGCAGACTGACTGTCCTCAGACACACAGACTGAGCCACACTGGCCTTGTGACTTTGCTGCCTTCCACTGTCTAGCAGTGTTAGCTTACAAGACATACTTGTTTGAATCTTTGTTAATGAATTCTTTGCTATATTTTCAAATGATAACACGAGAGAACTTACCGAACTCTTTGTATAACATATGTTCATTAATTTTACACTCTGACAAGTACATGCGTTTTTCCTATAGTTAGAACAACTATAACAATAAATTCAAGTATTACTACAACTGGAGTCCCTAGAATCAATAGTTATTACTTTTAGACTATATTTTCAGAAGCATGGGTTATTATAAGCCAAAACTCACCTAGTTATATTTCACAATGTTGTTTCATGTTTTAAATTGTCTTACATTTTTACTCTTCTAAACAATTCTATTAAATCTATACCATTTTCCTCAAAAAAATCAAATCAGTGTCTCTACAAAGCTGTCAATGACTGTTCTCATGGGAAAATGTTGAACGATTATAGCTTTCAAATGTCATTTTCTAATTACAGCAGGAAAATCAGAAAGCAAAGCTCCATATGGTACTGCTGCAAGCTCTGTGGCTTTTGAAGAGTGCTCATTTAACTATACACTTTAAAACGGATAGAATGTTCTGAATCACTTTACGGGACTCGAACCCACATGCCCTTGCAGTGAGGACTCTGCTCACAACATGGGAGGCACATGCTTGGTGTTTAGACAGCAGGAGCTGCCCAGACAGAAGTGCATATGGCAGACACTTTGGACTATGAATACGTGTGGCTTACTGTGCATAGATAGGTGTATTTCTGTTGCCGTGATAAAACACCCCAACCAGGGCAACTTACAAAAGAAAGTGTTTAATTAGGCTCATGGTTTTAGAGGGTTAGGGTCCATGATGGTGGAGTGGAGGCATGATGGCAGGAACAGCGGAGCGCTCACATTTCAACCCACAAGCAGGAAGCAGAGAGAGCACTGGGGGTGGCTGGAAGATTTTTAAACCTCAGAGCCCAGTCCCAGTGGGACACTTCCTCCAACAAAGCCACACCTCCTAATCCTCCCCAAATAGTTTCACCAACTGTGTATGAGCCTCTGTGGAACACTCTCATTCAAACTGCAGCAGGTACCTAATGGCTGGCAGATTGGTTTGTTTGTTTTTAGCAAGGAAAAAA